>JAJIBD010003184.1:0-51944 GCA_021461705.1 Cryptotis parvus | reverse complement strand
TCACTCATGTTACACTAATTGCGGGTTGGAGAGGGACTCATTTCATTGAATAGCACTGATAGACTTGTCATTGTCTATTTTGTTTTTAATATGACAAATTATATGACAATCCTTTAACATTTTCAAATGAATTTTATTTATTTGTGGAATTTGAAAGATTTAAGCATATCTTAGTATTTTTCGCATGTTTAGTTGGAAGATTAATCATCTAAGAATGCAATTTTAATTATCTAGTTATACAGTTTTTAATGACACTCAATTATTACTCTCCATTAGTTGTATACCAGATGCTAAACATATATAAAACTATGTATTCTTATAATCGCTCACTTTGTTCAGTTATTGCAAAATTTCCACAGAACTCCTTATAAATTTCACCTCATGGATAAATACATAGGTTTACAGAATTTGCAAAGAAAATTTCCTATTAAAAAAGGAAGAGGGGCTGGAGTAATAGGATAGCTGGTAGAGCTTTTGCCTTGCACACAGCTCACCCAGGTTCGATCCCCAATATACCACATGGTCCCCCAAGCACTGCCAGGAATAATTCCTGAGTGCAGAGCCAGGAGTAACCTCTGAGCATTGCCAGATGTGACTGAAAAAAAAAACTGGAGAAAAGGCCTAGAAGTATAGAATAGTGGCTCACAGTGGCTGCCAGGTCAAGTATTGGGTCATGTGTTCAAATCTTCAGTGCCTTAAATACGCATGTGTACAAACATGATACTCAAGTTCTGCTGTGTAAGCTGGCGACTGCTGACTGAGAACTCCAGTGTCAAAAGCTATAGCTGGACCACCACAGCCAGTCATGGATGAGGGTTTACTCTCATTGGATACTATCCATGGTTTTACTTTGTTTCTTTATATACAGCCCACATGCTGTGTGCTAGTGTCCAGTGCTAGAGAGATCATATACTATTTGTCCCTCTCTCTTTCACTTAATATCACCACCTCCAACTCCACCCAGGAAAAAGCCAAGATTTTATCATATAGCTGAGAAGTGTTCCATTTTGTGTATATACTGGTTTCCTTATCCACTTGTCTTTTGGATTGTATCTGTATTTTTATAGCTCTGCATATATCCTGTAGCATTAATAACAGTGTTCTTGACATTGATGCCAAGGATTAGAATACAGAATCATTTGCTATTTTGGAGAAGAATCAAGTTTTTGAGAAGTTTCTGTATTGTTTTTGAAAGGTTAACTAGAGAACATTCCCACCAATGGTGAATGAGGGTTGCAGTTTCACTACAGCTCCTCTAATGAAGTTATTTCTATTCATTTAGCCTATGTCATTATCATTGGTCTGAGATGGTAATCCATTGTTCTCCTACTTTTGTTTTTCTTGATGATAAGTAATGATGAACACTTCAAATACCTGTGGGCTATATATGTCTGTTGTCTTTTTTTTTTAAGTATTTTTATTATACCACCGTGAGATATACAAATAAAAAGATATACAATTAAAAGTTCATGTTTGGGTTTTGGTCATACAGTGTTTCAGCACCCGTCCCTCCACCAGTGCCCATCTCCCACCACCAACATCCCCGGTTCCCTCCCTTTCCCCAGCCCTGCTCCATGGCAGGTTCTTTATTTCTTTCCCTTTCTCTCTCTTTCTCTTTTCCTTCCCTTCCAGACTATGGATTACAGAACATACATTAAAAAGGTTGTCATGTGTATCCTTTTGCCTCTATTTAATGCTCAGTTCTAGGTTGGCATTAGTACCCTCGACTATTATTAGCACCCTGTTCCATTTTTCTGTCTTACCTAAACTCTGACTCCCACACGTTTGTGATAATCTCCACCTTTGACAAGACCTCCTGATATATGTGTTGTCTTTTTTTTAATCTCCATATTTTGATGGAATTATTGGTTTTTTTTGTTGTTGAGCTTTGTGACTATTTCATATCTTGGATATTAGCTCTTTTTTGTAGTTTAGTATAGAAACATTTCCTCCCTTTCAGTAGGACATTTTATTTCAGCCATGTTTTAATTCACAGTACAAATGCTTTAGTTCCATGTAGTTCCATTTGTTTATTTTTACTTTTGTTTTCTTTGCAAGTTAACTTCCTGTATCCTTACCAACACTGACTGTTGTCATTAAAACAGAGGTTTTGCATAAAGTCCCCAAGATGGGGAGATATGGAGAGAAGGTGGGTGAGGAAGGGAGGCAGAGAGAGGGGGAGAGGAGAGAGGAGAGGAGTGAGAGAAAGAGAGAGAGAGAGAGGCACAAGAGAAGGAAATAAGAAAAGTACCTGCCACTGAGGAAGTGGGGGTGCGGAGTGGGGGGGGTCACTGGGGACATTGGTGATGGAAAATGTACATTGGTGAAGGAATGGGTGTTGGGACATTGTATAACTAGAACCCAATCATTAACAACCTTGTAACTAGGTGTCTCACAATGATTCAATAAACAATAAATAAATAAATAAATAAATAAATAAATAAATAAATAAATAAATAAATAAAACGAGGTTTTGGCCTGAGCTGTGGTTTACTCATTCAGTTTGTGCTACCAGTGTAAGCAAATATTTATTATAAATAAACGGATGGCTGGGTTCATATCTGTTCTGTAATATTTACTGTCATGACTGATTTTATCTCAGTATTATATAGAAATCATATCTTATATTTATCCATAGGGATTTGTATATACTAAGTGCTCAGTACATGTGGGAAGTATAGATATAAATATGTAGAGATTATCGATAGAGTCTACCACTAATTTATGCATATACTTTTAGCAATTATTATACACTTTATTATAAGACATCTTATATAAAGGTTCTAGATCTTTTTGGTTTGTATGGAAATATATTTATTTTTAGGGCATATCAGTATATCTAAAATAACACTTCCTGCCCCTCTTATTTATTTGACTATACTCCCTGTACCTTTTGTAAAAAGTAATGTTAACACTAATGTTATGGCTATGTAATTTAACTGTATGCTACAAGAAATTTAACTTGGAAGCATTGCCCCTATGAAATATTATGAGATCAGTGGAGAGACAATGAAAAATATTGTTAGTAAAAAAGTAACCAGCACGTGAGCTTTAACAGAGATGTGAGATGTGTGTTACATCCCTTCCTGGAAGTCATTTACTTTTTGTGTTTTATGGCAGTACCTTGCGGCTCTGCGCTCAGAATGATAATTCATGCTAATGGCTTTCATCTCCCATGAGGTAGCAGAAGTCAATTCTGAAATGGCACAATGAAAGGATGCAGCAAATAAAGTCAGTGAGCTGTCAAAGACTTTCTTCAGCAGACAAGACCCCCAACACCATGTATTATCCTGATATCTCACTCTTCTTCCTTGGATTCTCATTCCTATTGGGCTCATGACTTTTTTTTCTCTTTACGTAGTAGAGAATTTTCAAAATATAGTTGGTCAATGAAACAGAAGGTATTTGAAAACGATACCTTGGAGCAGTATCTCAATCTTGGGAAAATAGTATACGAAGAGCTATAGCATTGATTGCTGTTGCTAAGCAACATCTTTTCCTACAGATGTGCATGGGACAGTGGTGGTGCCTGCCAGCACACTGCCTAGAGAAAGGCAAAGCCACACTGTGGCGGAATGAGAAGCAGAGCTCTGTTCCTTCTCTCCTCAGTAACTGAGAACTTGACCCCGTGATGCCACATGCAGAGACTGAGTCGTGAATGGATGGGTAGTGGAAGTGGATTATTATTTTGCTTCCCGAAATGACTATTCATTTTCCCATTTATGACTTTATCTGTTCATGGACCCGTTCATACAGTCTAAATTTCACCGATGTTTAAGGCACTGTGTTGCTCTGAAAATGCCTTTCGTGTTGCTGGCATGTGCCTGGTAGGTGTGATGCAAAGACTTAAGAGAAGCCTTCCCAGATGGCAGGAGCAGTGTAATGAAGTGCCTCTGGGGCCTTCTTCCCTTGGACCATGGCTCACAAGCTTTAGGGCACATAGGATCTCTTGGGCAGCTTGTTAAGAGATTACTCAGCCTTAGTCCTGCTGAAGCTATTATTAGAGGTTGTAAGGAATTCAGGAATAGGATTTTTTTAAAACAAGTTCTCTGTGTGTTTCTGAATAAGAATAAGAACTTATTCTTGAGAAATATGCAAACAAACTCTGGAAGATTTCATCAATTATTTCCAGGCAAGATGTCGCTAGTCAGTCTTAATTTGGTCACAGGGAAATGACTTGCTGTGATTTTATTTGTTCAATCTGTGCTTCTTCAAGCTCGATTTTTTAAGCCACTCCATTTTACAGTTGCTTTTGATTCTGTCGGGTTTAGTTATTCTTTTGGTACATGCCCTGTGGAAATTCCCCAGGAGAATGTAGGTGGGTAGCTTCCTATTACTGTATGTGACTTATTCAAAAGCAGAAGATAGGAAAACTTGTGTAAAGTATATAAGTTCTGATGCATTAATCGTCTACAAACCAGGCCTCAAATGCTGAGTTTTTACATTGCCTTTGAAATTGAACACAAGTAACACCACAGCCTATTGGTCAGTGCCCAACCCCCCACCCCCAAAAATGTGTTGTTGTTGTTTTTTTTTAATTTTCATTTAAACACTAGAATTGGGAAGTTATTTACAATACTGTTTTTCACGTATTCAGTCTTCAAACATTACTTTCACCATAAAGTTGGTAACTTTTTAATGGTGTATCTGACCAGATTTTCAGCAAAGTCTCATGCCTTTAAATTACTTATCTGAATTTGTGAGTAATTATTCTACTAAGATAATTTTTCTGTTTTCTCCAGCTTTATAGGTTCCAAATCCCAATTTTGGGCCTAATTAGGTTATGTTTGAGGGTTTAGCTTTTATGCCATATAGTAGTAGGGATGAACACATGGATCTTATTAGTTTATATAGTTCGTTAACCATTCATCTATCCAGATAAATGACTTACAGATGACTTGTACATTGAAAACTTCAGAACTTATTAAGGCCTGTAATTTATCATCACTAACATTGTGACCTTCTTCTTGGTCCCTCACCAGAATGCTGTTCATTGAATATATATGACACAAATAGGAAGAAAATTAAGTTGCAGTAACAGCATCACCAGAATAAGTGGAGAGATTTAATATGTTCACTGTAATCAATCGTAGAACTTCATTTACATAGTTTATAACGGAGACATTTTTCATTACATTTATATTTCCCAAATCACTTCCATTTTAAAATTACTCGCCTTCCTTTCAGACCACACTCGACAGTAAAATAATATATTTTCAGAATCTAAACCATCTTAGATGGTTTGACCTTTAGCTGAATCAAGTAGTAAAGATCAAAATGAATTATGCTTGAGTGGAAAGGGATTTTAATGTTGCTCTGCACCATGCTTCCCTCACCCCACATGCTGTTAATATTATTAATTCAGCTTCAATGATGATGAGCCAAAAAATGACTTGAGAGTTGGTTTTGGCTAATGCATTCTTGCATGTTATTGAAGTGGCTGTAACACCTGAATGGGTCCACAGAAACAGCAATGCATTTTTATTTTGTCCACAAGAGAAATGGAACGTGACTGCCTATGAGTGGCAAAGAATAGGTTCTTCACTTGGTACAAATATATGACTTACATTAGCCCTAATAGGGGCTGCCTATTTGCATTCAGGAATTCGGTATTTAGAATATGTCAAGCAGCGAACATTGAGGAGCTATTATTGAACCTTTCAAATAAGTTGAAAGACATAAATGACTTTGAGTACCGGAAGCAGTTCATCCCTGAGAAATGAACTGTGTGGAATATTTCACTCTGTTCTCAATGAAGTGTTAGTGAGAAGGGAATTAGCTGCATGCTTAGATTCATTTGGGCTTAATAGTGTCTCTGTATATGTCACAGTCCTATTAGCTTCCTGGTAATTCAGTTCATGTTATGAAGTCAGTGGGATGGTTTCTGTTTCATTCACAATGCCTAGTCCTCTCAAACTCCCCTTGCTGAAGTTGCAAACATTCAGTAACTTTAGCTTCAGGTCTCTTGCAGAATCAAAAACCACTTGCAGTCTGGTAGAACTTTACAAGAAGAAAAACAAATAACTCCATCAAAAAAAATGGGGAGAAGAAATGAACAGAAACTTCAACAAAGAAGAAATTCAAATGGCCAAAAACATGTGAAAAAATGCTCATCATCACTAATCATCAGAGAGATGCAAATCAAAACAACAATGAGATATCATTTTACACCACAGAGGACTGGCACATATTCAAAAGAGCAAGAACAACAAGTGCTGGCATGGATGTGGGGAATAGGGGACACTCATCCATTGTTGGTGGGAATGCCAGCTGGTACAGCCTTTCTGGAAAACAATATGGACATTCCTCCAAAGACTAGAAATTGAACTCCCATTTGACCCAGCCATACCACTCCTGGGAATCTACTCTGGGAAACCAAAAATACGCAGCGGAAACACCATCCCTACTTTGATGTTCATAGCAGCATTATTCACAATAGCCAGAATCTGGAAACAGTCAGAGTGCCTGAGAATTGATGACTGGATAAAGAAGCTTTGGTACATCTACACAATGGAATACTATGCAGCTATTAGGAAAAATGAAGTTATAAAATTTGCCTATAAATGGATGGACATGGAGAAGATTATGTTGAGTGAAATTAGCCAGAAGGAGGGAGACAGATACAGAATGACTGCATTTATTTGCATGACATAAATATATATGTACATATTATGATACCTCTGGGAGTCAGAGGCTAGGTAGGACAGAAAAATGGAACAGTGTGCTAACAATTGTCGAAAAGTACTAATATCAACCTAGAACTGAGCATTAAATAGAGGCAAAAAGATACACATGACAACCCTTTAATGTATGTTCTGTAATCCATAGTCTGGAAGGGAAGGAAAAGAGAAAGAGAGAGAAAGGGAAAGAAATAAAGAACCTGCCATGGAGGCGGGCTGGGGAGGGTGGGAGGGAACCAGCGACGTTGGTGGTGGGAGATGGGCACTGGTGGAGGGATGGGTGTTGGGACACTGTATGACCAAAACCCAAATATGAACATCTTTGTAATTGTATATATCACGGTGGTATAATAAAATAGTTAAAAAAAACACGTGCAGAGAGATGGCTGTCATTCAGGTAGCCACAGAGGAATGTCCAGGTTGTTATGGGTTTAAGTGAGAAGACTGGTTTGAAATGTAGCACTCACTTAACATAGATGATGCAGGATGGTCTTATATATGTTTATATATAAAGTACTTAGATGTTAGATTTATATATAAAGTATTTATTTATTTATTTTTATATAAAGTATTTAAATCAGGTTTTTTCCTTGTTATTACACAGTTGGTATATTGGATGTGAATGTAAAACTTTATTTGCTACTTTTCACTTATATTAAAGACTTTGTTTCATCTGTTAACATCTTATGAGTGGCTTAGAAAAAGAATTATTGCAAAGACATTCTAACATGGGGGCCGGAGCTATAGTAAAGCTGGTGGGTACAGCTATAGTACATTTGCCTTGCAATTGCAGACCCGGGTTCAATCCCCGACAACCGCCAGGGAGTAAGTCCTGAGTATTGCTAGTTATAATCTAAAAAATGCTCAAAAAAAGTGAGTATAGTGTGATAATATGAATATAGTGCTCTTGTTTAGGTTTATCTAGATTCTTGATAATACAATTCTGCATAATAATGGTATTTATAATGATAATGCAATTATAAATGTCTGCATAATTGTAATATTATTTGTAATAATTATGTCTTTATAATATATTATGAACAATAACATCAAATTAATAACTAGTTGCCAATAAAATTAATTCTAGTAGTGAATTTAATAATACAATTTATTCTTAATATTTGGAGGATCTCCTTTTTTTCCTCTTCCTCCTCCTCTCTCCTCCTCTTCCTCCTCCTCCTCCTCTTCCCCAACCTCCAAGATACTCAGGGGTTACTTCTGGGTCTGAACTCAAATTACTTCTGGCAGTGCTCAGGGGACCATATGGCATCCTCGAATCAAACCCAGGTCAGGGCATGCAAAATAAATGCCCTACCCACTGTATCACCACTCCGGCCCTTATATTTACCTTTCCTTTATAAAAATTAATGACGTAAATGTACAAATTTTAGTTTTTAAAAAAAAATCTGTTAGAGAGCCATGATTTACAAATTTGCTGATAGTTGGGTTGAGATTGATCTTACAGCAATCCCCTCCCCTCAGTGTCTCTTCTCTCTACCATGTTCCCAGATTTGTTCCCCCACCACAGCCGTCATTCTACCTGTGCCTGTCAAGTCGACAGGCACGTTACAAAGTTTCAGTGATTAACACTTAGATCTTTGTTTCAGTTCTGTGAATCTGTGTTTCCAGTGTATAACTACACCCCTCACTCCTATCACTGGATAACAGAAGCCCTGGTGCCTCTTGCTTTCTTCTCCCTCCTTTGATTTTTTTCCCCCTTCTCTACCTGTCTCCTCCTCTCTAAACATTGGTCTCACGGATGTTATAAGCATTACCCTTCACTACAGTAATTTCCTATTTAATATTTTATAAATGAGATCACCCTGTGTTTGTTTTCTTCTGACTTCATTCAACATATCTTCTAGCTGCAACCAGGTTGCAGAAAATCGTATGATTTCATTTTTTCTTGCATAGTATTCCATTGTGTATACATACCACATCTTCAGAGTCTATTCTTCTGTGATTGGACACCTAGGTTGATTGCTTATCTTAGCTATTGTACTGAGTGCAGCAATGAAAAAATGGTGTGCATGAGTCCTTTTGAGAGTGTTTTTTATGTCCTGGGGGTAGATGCTAAAAGAGTAGAATTGCTGACTCATATGACAGCTTAATTCTAAGTTTACTAAATTGTCTATACAGTTTTCCATAGGGCTTGCACCAGACAACATTCCCAATTGCAGTGGATAAGAGTACACATTTTCTTGTAAGAACAGTGTGACTGAACCTTTATTGTGAAATTGTTGTGTTTTGTTTTCAGACCTCAGGTGTTAGAGTTCAGGGATTGTTCTTGGCTCTGCACTCAGGGATCATTCCTTGCAGTGCTGTGATGCTGGGTATCAAACCCTGGTAGCCATGTGCAAGGCGACTGCCCTTCCCACTGTTCTATTGCTCCAGTCCCAATACTAGAGACTCCCCCGCCCCATTTTTGTTGTTGATGTTTTCTAAGAGTAGATCTTGTTTTTAGAATGTATTCAAATGTTTGTGTGTTGTGTATATCAGGTGGGTCATGTTTGGTCCTAGTTTTGTGCTCAGAGCTCACTCTGGTAAAGCTTGGGGGATCATATGTGGTGCCAGGAATTGGTCAGCTGTGCTCAAGACAAGTGCCTTATCCCGTGTACTATTTCTCAAGCCCCTTAAAGGTGGAGCAGGTGTTCTTTCATGGACATTTCTTTTTCAAAAAGTTAAACTTGGAGTATATATTTTAATTATACCTCCAAGAATGAGATTTTCCACAGTGCCATCAATTGTGGTTAGATCATTGTCTTTCAGTGTTCTCACTTGTATCACTTGTCTTCCAGTTGTTCATCAATTTGCTCGAGTGGGCACCAGTAACATCTCCATACATCCTGTTGCGAGCTAGTGTAGCCCAAGGGCATCTGCTCGCTCTAGGAACAAAAAGAGCCTCAAACCATTTATTCAGGTCACTGGAATGAGGTCTATAATTGTTACTGGTTTTTGGCATATCAAATACGACATAGGTAGCTTGCCAGGCTCTGCCGTGTGGGTGGGGCACTCTCGGTAGTTCTCATTCAGCCTTTATCTTAATCGTTTCTAGAAGCTTTGATTTTCATATTTGGATGTTAGATTTCTATTTTTTATAAGGTAAACTATCTTTAATGATACCAACTAATAAAATGTTTGCATTTTCACCAAACTTTTGGTATATCTTTCCAGATAGAGACATACTTACACATATTAAAAACTAAATAAAAAATAAAAATATTTTTGTATATATTTTCTGTACAAAAATATTTTAATCTGCCTCCCCTCCCCCAGAACTACATTGTGGCTCGCTTTTCAAGGTACCTTCCAACATGTATCTCATTTGCTTGTCTCTTTGTCTCTTTGCTTACTTGCTCTTTCAAGTTCATGTTCTCTTTTTTTAAACTTTTTTTTTATTATACCACTGTGAGATATACAATTACAAAGATATTTGTTTATGTTTGGGTTTTGTCATGCAGTGTTCCAGCACCCATGCCTCCACCAGTGCACATTTCCCATCACCAATATTCCCCTATTCCCTCCTCCTCCCTTGGCCTGCCTCTATGGCACTTTGCCTCTCCCCTCTCTCTCTCTCTGTGTCTCTGTCTCTCTCTGTGTCTCTCTGTGTCTCTCTCTGTCTGTCTCTCTCTCCCTCTCTCTTTCTCTCTCTCTCTCTCTCCCTCCTTCCCTTCTCACACATTGTGGCTTGTCATACATACATTTAGAGGTTATCACGTATATGCCTTTGCCTATATTCAGTGCTAGTTATAGGTTGGTATTATCATTTCCAATAATTGTTAGCACATTGGTCCCTTCTCTGTCTTACCTAACCTCTGACTCCCACACACCTGTGGTAGATTCCACCCACTGACAAGACCTGGCCCATGTTTTGCCTGGCCTTGGATATTGGTATCCTGCTATTTTTTTTTTATATCCCGCAGATAAATGCAGTCTTTCTGTATCTGTCCTTTTCCCTCTGGCTAATTTCACTCAGCATGGTCCTCTCCATGTCTAAATGGTGGAATGTTCACAGCTTTTTCATTTTAGGGCTAGTGTCAGTATAAACTAACCTGAGTTCTTGAATTTTGTCTTAAATTTTGCTATTTAATTTTAATTAATAAATTATGCTCTTTTTCCAATTATATTTTATATATTTTATTTTTATTTCCTTTCATTTGTTGTTCTGACCAAGATGAGATCATGAAAATAATTTACATTTGTTTTAGCAACTGATAGGTTTTGACTGTATTCAGGGCTTTCTTGCTGTTTTGTACCATTAGTTTTGTTGTGTTTGCTTTCATGTTCTATGTGATGTTAAATCTAATCTTTTGACCATATATTTCAGTCTATATTTATGTATGATTTTTCTACCCCTTTTAGTATACTTTTTAAAATTGTGTTGGTCTATTTTAAGTTTTTTGTTATGCATTTTTTCTTTAAGGTTTCTTTTTTTAATTTTATGACATTTATAATCACTATTTAAACTTGACTGTTCCTAAGTTTTTTAGATTTGACTTTTCAATTGAAATTGTTGATCATCCATATTTCAAATTTCCAATTTTTCTTGTTTTATTTCCTTCATCTAATAGATATTAGATCAATAACAGCCACCATTTGTTAAGTATTAACAAAGTCCTTTATGTTAACCAGATCATGTGTGTTTGTTCTCCATCTTGCTATGAGGTTGGTTCGATTCATATTTGCTGTACAGATGAGGAAGTATAGGTGCCGAAGGCTGATATAAATTGTTTATAGTTTACTGGATCAATTCATCTCTCTC
This sequence comes from Cryptotis parvus, assembly GCA_021461705.1. NCBI lineage: Eukaryota > Metazoa > Chordata > Mammalia > Eulipotyphla > Soricidae > Cryptotis > Cryptotis parvus. Next base: position 40,502 of record JAJIBD010003184.1, on the reverse strand, counting down.
TGAGTGATATTTATAATATATAATATTTATAATAATAATGATACAATACCATACAACCATTGGCTGGGAAAAAGTAAGATATAGTGCATATTTATGAGACTTTGAGGTGGCTGGTAAAATATCTGAACGTTTGCTTGTCTGGAAAAGAGCTTTATAACCATGAAATAGAAAACATTAATTAGTTCAATGTGAAAGATTTGACTCAAAAATAGTTTCTTTGTAGAGCTGTAAGCTATTTCTGGTATGCATGCTCTTATTTTACCCCTGGCGGGAAAGACAATCTGCTTTCTCTCTCTCTCTCTCTCTCTCTCTCTCTCTCTCTCTCTCTCTCTCTCTCTCTCTCTCTCATTTTTTACTTTTTAAAATTATTTTTATTTTTAATTTTATTTAAACACCGTGATTTACAAAGTACAAAGTTTTTCACAATCCAATTCTTAGAAATATTAATCATTCAACACCAATCCCGCCACCAGTGTGTTCTCACCAACAAAGACCCTCATTTCCTCTCACCCCCATATCCATGCCTACTTCGATAGCCAGCACTAATTGCATTGACCATTATAGCACATATATGGCAATGGTATTGACAAAGTCTTGCCTTCTTTTCTGGTTTGTTATGGGCAAATTGAGCTGATTTCTCTTCTTGTATTCACTTTCTGAGTTTCTAGATCGTAATTGGTTTCTGCTAGTCAATCCCTAACCCTCCACCACTGCATCACAGACATCACTTATTTCAAAATTTTTTCCACCTCTGTTTCTCTCTCCTCATTTTTCCCCCTTTACTTTTTGTTTTTCGGACCAAACTTGGAGGTGCTCGGGGCTTACTCCTGGCTTTGTGGTCAAGAATCATTTCTGGCAAGGCTTGGGGACCATACTGGGTGCTTGGTATTGAACTCTGCTCAGCTGCATGCAAAGTTCATGCCGCACACGCACACTACACTATCTCTTTGGTCCCTCAGATTTTTTTAGTAACTAACTTTATCCTCTTTCCCATTCCAGCTTGTCCTGTGAGTTCTTAGATTTTCTGAATTACCTTTCATTTCATTAATAGCCTTTCCTAAGTTTTGTCAAGGTATGAGTCACTTCAAACTAATTTTTCCTAAAGTTCTAAAATTTTCTGTCAAGTTTATCTTTTCTTTAGCTCAGATCAAGTTCTTGAATTCTTTCTCTGTTATTGCTTCATTTGACTTAGTTTTTTCTTTGAAAGCTCCCATTAGTTAGGGCCTGTCCTGCTTCTTCCTCACCCCAGAACCATTATCTCTTCTAGGATGTAGATCTTTTTCTCTTTTCCTCAAAGGTCAGAAAATACTTCCTATAAATACTAAATTGTAATTATTTCATGCTTTGTGAGCCAAGAGTAAGTTACTTATTAGAGAAAATATCTTACATATTAGAGAAAATTAGTGAAAATAAGTGTTTCCAAATATTTTATTGTTGGAATCCAAAAATATAGTATGATATTATTGTTGAATACAGAATTTGATTGCTAATGAGAAGAATATAATTCTTTTGGGGGAGATAACTTTGCTTAATTAGGATTCAAAATTTCATACCATTAATTGATTTCAAATGTTCTGCAAAAGCTGTTTTTAGCCCACATCTTAAATAGGTAACAGACCACATCTGGTTTTCAGGTTATATGACTTTTCACTTGTATCACTTGTCTTCCTGTTGTTCATCGATTTGGTCTAGCAGGCGCTAGTAACATCTCCCTATGTCCTGTCACAAGCAAGTGTAGCCCAAGGGCATCTGCTCCAGGGACAGGAAGAGCCTCAAACCATTCCTTCAGGTCATGGGAATGAGGTCCATAATTGTTACTGGTATTTTTGCATACCAAATACATCACGGGTAGCTTGCCAGGCTCTGCCATGATATGACTTTCAAATTTTAATAATTGTATGTTTGCATGTAGTTGTATATGCATACCTGTGTATGCTCAAGGCATGCTTGCACCTCTGCGTATGTATGTAGATGAGTGCTTGCCTCCGAACTGTGTTCCAGAACCTTGGGTCTACTCTCAGCAGTACTTGGCCCAGGAAACCAGCCCCTGACAGGTAGAGCCAGTAGCGCTTGGGCCACAAGGACTGCCCGCAGCAGTGAGCCAGGGGCCGTGTTGACTCTCTGGGTTGAATATGAGGCTTGAGCACACTCCAGCCCCTCCATGCACTGCAGACCTCTATTTATTTCAGTTAATTAATTAATAATAGGTTTTAAGGCCAAAGCCAAGTGAAACTTGTAGTCTACTCTCAGTGTTACTCAAGGGACCATGTGATACCAGTGATAGAACCCAGGCCTCTAGCATGAAATCGTGTTCAGCCCATGAGCAATTCTGCCTCTCAAGAGGAGGTTTATATCCATGCATATAATATATATAATATATATTTTTAATTAACAATTAACCATATATATGGTTATTTGTTAATTAAAAATTTTGATGTTGTTTCATGGACTACAGATACCAGTTCTGGGCTTAGGGGTGACTTATAAAATTGTTTGAGATACAATGTCAGCAATTGGACCTTGAACCAAAGCAGATGCAAAACATGAGCGAGGTTAGTTTAGCTCTTTTCTGTGCCCCTCTGAGTCCTGTTTTAAAGTCTTGGAGAATTCTTTATTTTTTTTATTGAATCACTATGAGATAGACCATTACAAAGCTCTTCATGATTGGGATTCAGTCATACAGTGTTCCAACACCCACCCCCACAGTGTACAGTTCCCAGCACCAATGTCCCCATTTTCCCCACCACCCCCATCCTGCCTCTATTGTAGGCACGTCTCTCTTTCTCCATTTCTCTCTTTCTCTCTTTTCCTCTCGAAAAATTATTGGATTTGTTTTCTACTCTTTAGAATTGATCTTTTAATTGTTAATTTTTCTTTCTATTTCATTGAATATTAGTTTTAAAATTTTATTCTTAGACTTCAGCCTTTACATCACAAATGATTAACTTTTCTTTTTCTGTTCATCCCCTCCTTTTTTTGAGTCTGTTTTTTAATGTTTCTTTGAGATACAAATAGAGTCTTCTTAAAATATCATAGTCATTTTTGATGATATCCTATATTTCTCAAGAGGACTGAGCATTATTCTAGAGCATTTTTATATGATTATGCTGATTCCTGTTTTATATATCTTTTCATAAAGACAAATTTAAGTACAGGCAATAAGTTGGTAAAGAGTCATTTAAAAAAGAGGCATAAACTTAGAATGATTTATACTCAGCATTTAGATTTGGAGATGTATCATGTGTTGTACATTTATTCATATAGTCTGGGAATGGCAAATAATTCAGATCTCGTTTAGGTTCAGTATCCATTAGTTGAATAGCAGTGACCTCTTATTATGCCCATTTTAGGCAATTTAGTCTAATACCTGCATTATGTGCTACAGCATAGAATGACATTTTTGTTAATGTCTGGTAATGAAATGTTTGAGGAACCCATTTTTATTTTTTTCAGGATGCATCTGAGTCTGCCTCTATCTTTATCAAATCACTGTTTCTGAAAAGCAAATTGAAAAATTAATGTGGATTACATTACTATGAATTTGGCTCTTTTATACTTGTTAAATTGGTTGATTTGATATAGTTTCTAAAACTAAATTAAAATGTAATATATTTATTCTGAGGCTAAGGTTTTAAGTTTTTCCAGCCTTTACTGAGTTTTATTAAAGCATTAAATTCAAACGGTCTCTTTGCTACTCTATGATTACTTATGTATTGGCCAGAATGACAAATTTACTTGTCTGAGAAGATGCTGAGTTAGAGGTTCTATGCAGGCAGTGCCCAAATTACATTTATGCACCATGGTGGATAAAAATCTAGAAATAAAATTGGTTATTGATTTTGCTTGTTTTGCATTTGTAGCAAGAGAAAACTAATACTTGCAGTTTTTCTTTCAAGCATATAAGGTTTGTGCAGTTTTCCTCGGTTGGTTTTGTGTGGCTTTTTTGTTCCACTAGAACTTCCCCTAGAATGCAAACTCAATTTACTTCTTGTATGTGCTTTCAGCATGCCTAAGGACTTGTTTAATTCACTCAGTTACTTCATTTACTCCACACAATTCAACTTGGTCTTACTGAAAAAAAATAATCTAAAGCTTCTTTTTACCTTTTTCATATGAACTTTTTTATGGTGGGTTATTGACTTTAATGTAGACTATCCTATTTTACATAACCGTTTACCTGGAATTTACTGATTTTTAATATGTGATAATAGTTTTATAATTATTTTGACCTAATAATATTTTTCCAGTTTTTTTGTGAATAATTAAATATTAGGGAACACAGAATTTAGACTTCTGGATGGCCCAATATTTAAAAAATAGAAAAGATGGGGCCAGAGCCGTAGAATAACAAGTAGGGACTTGCCTTACAATACAGCCTTATTAATTAAGTTAAAAAAAAGAAAGAAAAGAAAAATTAGCTTCTTGCCATGAAGCCACACCAGGAATAAAGGAAACAAAGTTCCAAGTGTGACTTGGTGATCTTCACTGAGATGGTGATTCCAGTAATGTGTGGAACCATTGTTTTCCTTCTGAAATTAAAGGAAGGTAGGATGGTAAATAGCTCATCATACCACTTAAATCAATAATATTTTTTCAACCTACAGGGTCTTATTTTTTTAGAGGGGATTGTGGTTTCCAAGCCCTGACTAGGTGGTCTTGACAGCAATTCTTGGTGGTCTCTGAGTGGACTTTTGGGGGCCTGAAAGCTTAGTGCTCAGACCCAGCTAAGGGCCGCACCTGGAGGTGCTGAGGGTGTTGGGCTAGCTCGGCCATATGCACACAGACCAGTTCTCTGAGCTTTCTCCTCTGTCTCACAACATATTAGGTTTTGATTTAATTTTGTGACTTCCTTTTATAGTTGAGTAAATGGAGGCTCAGAAAGCTAAGTAATTAATGTTGTAGTGGAGTTGAGGGCATTTTTTTGCTCCATTTTTGTCTGACTCCTGCTATGTGGGAATTGGACCAACCCAGTGCGTACTATCACACTCCCCTTTTCCTGTAGCGTGTCAGTGGGCTGGATCTCCACTATGTCACTGTCTCCTCTTTGTAGAAAATTTTCTTTTTTATTATCGCTATCCGCACGGCAGAGCCTGGCTAGCTACCCGTGTCGTATTTGATATGCCAAATACCAGTAACAATTATAGACCTCATTCCCATGACCTGATGGAATGAATTGAGGCTCTTTATGTTCCTGGAGCAAGCAGATGCCCTTTGGCTCTACTAGCATGAGGCAGGACATATGGAGATGTTACTGGTGCCTGCTTGAGCAAATCGATGATGAACCGGAAGACAGCGATACAGTGATACAAGTGATTATCTCCATAGATCCCCCTTTTGTCAACTGCTTCGTCCATTCATGGAGCAGCGGATAAGGGGGTTGGAGAGGTGGAACAGTGGGTACAGTCGTGGCCTTCACGTAGCTAGTCCGTGTTTGATCTCTAGCTCCACCTGTGGTCCCTTGAGCCCCGCAAGGAGTCATCCTTGAGTATAGAGCCAAGAGGAAGCTCTGAACATTCTGGTTTGAGAAAGAAAGAGGAAAAGAGGGAGGGAAGGAAATAGAAGAAAGGAAGGAGTAAGGGAAGGGGGAAGTAGGGAAGGAAGGCATGGGGAATTCAGCCTGGTACATGCAGAACTTCAAAGATGTTTTCAAGGAATGACAAAATAGTATCTCAGGAGTTGCCTGGCTTTCAGTTCAAAGTTTTATAAAATAGTTTAGCCAGATAAAATCATGCTTAAAGTTCAAAGGTCTGAATGAAGGTCTATGGGATTGCTTATGAATGAAATATATTTATGATGTATTTCTTCAACTCCCAATGCTTTGTACAATGTTTAACCTTTTGCATGCTTTAAGGATGAGCTCACAAATGATCTTTGAATAAATGAGAATTATATTTGAATATCTCTTTTAAGAAGTCAAGATGTGGAAGCTGGAGATAGAATCCAATGGATAGGGTGCTTACCTGGTGCACTGCTAACCCAGGTTCTATCCCTGGCACCCATATGGTGCCACCCAGCTAGCTGTGAACATCAGTGTAGACTCAGGAGTAAGCTCTGAGCTCAGTCAGTTGTGGCCCATAAAAAAATAAACAAATACTGGGGCCGGAGCGATAGCCCAGCGGGTGGGGCGTTTGCCTTGCATGCGGCCGGCCTATGCCGGCCAGGGTTTGATCCCCAGCATCCCATATAGTCCCCAAGCACCGCCAGGAGTAATTCCTGAGTGTAGAGCCAGGAGTAACCCCTGAGCATTGCTGGGTGTGACCCAAAAAGCAAAATAAATAAATAAATAAATAAATAATAAAGCATGTTTTTAAAGGTCAAGAATTGCTATATCTGAAGAAAAGTAGAGATTTAGACCCCTTTTTCTGTAGTGAAGAAAATGTTACTGCCGCTATTGCCACCGTGCTGGGTGCCACCAGGACCACAGCCAGTGGTGTTTGAGTGACCAAGAAGTACCAGTGATCAAACCAGACCTGCCAATACTGGGCATGTATGTTCTGACACCTTTTTTTTTCTGGATCACATTTGGCGATGCTCAGGGCTTACTCCTGGCTCTGCATTCAGGAATTACTCCTGGTGGCGCTTGAAAAGCATATAGGATGCCGGGGATCAAACCCGGTTGGCTGCATGTAAGGCAAATGCCCTACCCGCTGTGCTATTGCTCTGGCGTCTGTTTTTTTTTTTTTTTTTTTTGCTTTTTTGGGTCACACCCGGCAATGCTCAGGGGTTTTGTCCTGGCTCTGTTGTCAGGAATCACTCCTGGCGGTGCTCGGGGACCATATGGTATGCCGGCCATCGGGCCGGCCACGTGCAAGGCAAACGCCCTACCCGCTGAACTATCGCTCTGGCTCCCTGTTTTCACTCTTGGATCATCTCCCAGCCCTTAGATTTAAGCTCTGGTGCCCATGTAGGAGTATATATGTGACATGATTGGGTGGAATATTAGTAAAATAATGAGGCAAATAGATTAAACAAGGGGTGAACTTTTCCAACTTATTAAAGTTAGGATTTTTTTCATTAATTTTGTTTTGTCTTGTTTTGGGACCACACCGACTATGCTCACAGGTTACTCCTGACTCTGTACCCAGGGATCACTCCTGGTGGTGCTCAGAGGACCATCTGGGATGCTGTAGATCAACTTGGTCCACCATGACAGTCCCACTTTACCCACTGTTTATCTCTCTGGTCCCAGGATTCTTTGATTTACAGTTTCTTGAGGGCATTTGTGTAATTCTAAGTAAATTATAAACTATTGTTTATTCAGTGGCCATTTCGTGAGTCCACAATCCATACTCAGCACAGTGGAAGAGTGCAGAGCCAGCAGTAACTCCTGAGTATCTTCAGGTATCCCCCTCCAAAAAAAAGAGACCACAGAAAGAAATTAGGAAAAAATGTATGGTTTTATTTTACTTGACCTACCTAGAACTTTTATGTTATTGTCACTAAGCTTATAAATATCGGGAAATGAGGGATCGGAGTGATAGCACAGAGGGTAAGGCATTTGCCTTGCAAGCAGCTGACCGGGTTTGATCCCTGGCATCCCATATGGTCTCGAGCACTGCCAGGAGAGTAATACCTGAGTGCAGAGCCAGGAGTAACCCCAGAGATCGCCCAGTGTGACTCAAAAAAAAAAAAGCAAAAAAGAATCGGGAAATGGGACTGGAAAGGTACACGGGTAAGACACTTGCCTAGCATGCGGTTTACTTGAACTGCAATTGGTCCCCTAAGTACAGAGCTAAGGTGTAGCCCCTGAGCACTGCCAGGTGTGGGCCAAACATTGCGCTACCCTCATCCCCCACTGAAAACATCCCCAGACTTAAGAAGTTGCATTTCATACTTATAGAAATTGCATTTTATATTTATGTTTAAGAATTTTATATTTATATATTCTCTTGAAAGTCAAAACAGGATTCTTGTACGCATGACTGCAGTTAGCTGGCAGTGCCCGGCTGTCGTTTCCACCGTCTAGATGGACTGGACGTCCTGATTTTCCGATGGTCTGCCCCTCTATTTGATTTGGAGACTCCCAGTTCAGGGTCCTTTTGTTACTGCATATGCAGGCACTCAGATTCTTGTCCTCTAGTGGTCAGATGGAAAGTAAGGGACCAGCGTTCAGGAGACTGATTCAGGAAAGGCTTTTTTGACTAAGGGAAGAGAAAGGAGTGTAGGAAAATTCTCAGAAATTTTGGGAGCTCAACTTTTTCATGAGGAGATGAGGGGATGAGTGGATGAGCATTGATTATGTTGTAAATAATGAAAAAATAATAAGAATGTGGGCCATTACAGCAGGGTCTGAGAGGAGACAAATGTGATTCTCTTTCAGTGTTCAGGTCTTTCGGGTCTGACTAGGCCGGCCAGGCTGTCAGCCACCATCTGGCTCCCTGTGACATTCCAGCCTGATAATTCTTTTTCTTTGGTTCATGTTCCTAATCTCCCTCAGTCTGATCCCCTGTTGTCCCTGTAACATCTTCACAGGAAAGGGAAGAGGTGAGGTGGAACAGGGACAGTGTGGCCTAGGCACCTCTGGTTGGTGATTAAAACATGAGAAGGATTTAACAACGTCTTTCAGAGTGCCCAAACACCAGGGATGGGTGTTCACAGGCACAGTGTATTCCTCCACAGTTCTCATTGACGTCCCAATGTAGTTACTTTAGGAGCTTTAAAGAGGTTTAAACAAGACTCTGGGTGGGGCCGCAGTCCAGCAAACTGTTTCCTGCTCAGAGTACGAGACACCAGGAAGCTGTGTACAGAGGGAACTCAGCCTTGTGGGAAGCAAAAGGACCCCAGAGAAGGATCGTGCACACACTGTGAGCTTGCATTTCTAGCTTCCGCCCTCCCGAGAAATAAGCACAGTCGGCAGCCCTTTGTGGTGGCAACTGAACTGGTGATTGATGGGGCAACTGGTGCCTAGGACGGAGGAGCATGATGCAGACTGTTGAGGCTCAGGGCTCTGCACCATTGGCTCGAGTAGGGACTGTTTGCTGCATTAATTGGACTGAATAACCTGTGAGAGGGATACAAAGACTTTGGGCTCAGAGGAATTTGCTGTGGTAAAGGGAAGAAAAATGAAGAGTTTCTGGTTTCTTTTATTTTCTGCATAGAGGTTGAGGAGTAATTAGATTAGATTTGCTACACTGGTATCAGCATATTCTGTCATAGACTGAGACCTTCAATGTGTTAATGAGCAAGGATCCACAAGATTATTTACTGAAAGAAAAAGGATTTTCGTGATATTTGTTAGATAATGAGGCCATAAGTGCTTGTGATTCCAAGTGGTTGTTTCCAAGGAAGACTTGCATTTCTGAGGTTGTGTGTTTTCAGTGCTCCTTTCTCCATGATTTGATTGCAAAGATGTAGCCAAACTAAGAGGAATTGACAGAAAGGCCACTCTCTAGACGCATCTGTGGAAAGGAGAAGGAGGTGTCTTGGTGCTAATAGAACTCTAGCAAGCAGCCTTGAGGATTTGCTTGAAGAGTTTGCAGTGACAGGTGCCATGGGACCAAACTGGAAGACATTAGCACTGACCTGTTAGATGACTTTTAGGTCAACAGGAGAAGTCATGTATGAAATCTAAAATCACTTAAATGTAAATGAAAAGGGATGGAGATTTTTAATTCATAAGAAAAATAGGTGGGGCCTAGGAGATTATGAGACTCTTAGACATGGGGCAGAGCGGTTCCTTGCTCTCCCTGTGCCCAGCCGTTCACGAGGCAGTCGGGAGGCATGGTGGGTTCTAGCCTTGGCCCACCACCCCGGCAGAACCTCACAACAAGCCAGACGACCCCCCCCACCCACTCCATGGGTGCCGCCATTTTCCACATCCGGACTTCCCTCTCTTCAGAACTCCACCCAACCGACCAGCCCATCACAGCCCGGATCATCGACACCCACCCTGAAGCCGTTTCTTCCTCAATCCGGCCCAGGTATGCTGGTCCAGAGACTCTTAGACATGGGGCAGAGCGGTTCCTTGCTCTCCCTGTGCCCAGCCGTTCACGAGGCAGTCGGGAGGCATGGTGGGTTCTAGCCTTGGCCCACCACCCCGGCAGAACCTCACAACAAGCCAGACGACCCCCACCCACTCCATGGGTGCCGCCATTTTCCACATCCGGACTTCCCTCTCTTCAGAACTCCACCCAACCGACCAGCCCATCACAGCCCGGCTCGCGCCGCCAAGCGGCTGCGCGGTTCATCAATAAATGCTTTATTTGGAGGTGTTTAAAGAATATGCCTCCCGCACGGCAAGCCTAGCAAGCTGCTCGTGTTGTATTTGACATGCCAAATGCCAGTAACAATTATATTAGGTCATTCCCATGACCTAATATAATGGTTTTAGGCTCTTTATGTTCCTGTAGCAAGCCGATGCCCTTTGCTCTACTGGCATGAGACAGGACATATGGAGATATTACTGGTGCCCGCTCTAGCAAATAGATGATTAACGGGAAGATCGTGATCGTGATCTAGGAGATTGATAATTACAGGGTCAGAGGTGCATGTCTTGCATGCACAAAGCCCTGAATTTATTTCCCAACACTGCATGGCCCCATCAGCATCACTGAGTATGCTGATGGCATACTGAGGGGCTTTGGAGGCCCCTGAGCATCACTGGATTGATCTTGGCAACCCCTAAATTTGCTGGACCAGAATAGCACCAAACCACTTGGCTCCCTAGTATTGAACCGTCTTACCAATTTGGCTGAGTATGAATTGGCAGTGACCCCAGAACCCTGGGGCACTCCTTGGTGGAATCTCTCCAACTTCTGCCCGCCCCTTACCCACACACACACACACGACATACACAGAGGATTTACAGGATAGTGTTTTTGGAACTTAATAGCTATATAAAAGAAATCACATGTATATGTGTCATTTATTTTTCAGTAAAAATAGTTCATATTATAAAAGCACATTGCAGAAAATATTGGTAAGAAAAAATAAACCTCATCCATAAGCTTGCCACGTAGAAATGGCAATATTTTGAAAAACCTACTTTCAGAGTTTTTCCTGTGCATTGGCACAAGTAGTTTTCGGTAGTTTTTAATAAACTCCCCTGAAGGTGAGTGATGTGAGCACGATTGCTGTGCTTATATGACATTTCGCCCTGCAGTCGGGCAAAGTCAGAACAGCTGATATTTTCATAAACAGGCTCCATTTCTGGGTTTCATTTGAACGTTGTCATCATTTTGCTGATATCTTCTTCTTTACCAAGGTCAGCAGGCCATGACAGCTGGTCCTGCCACATTCTTGATGGCCTAATTAAATCTTTCACATAAAATGCATATGCCATCTGCTTAGGTTACAGATATGGTGACCCAAATAATATACTGAATTGCATGTGTGTGCTTAAGCTGTTCTGGGGATGAATACACTTTCCCACATAGTGGGAAAATGCTGGGCTTGCATCGGTTTCAAAATGCTCTGCTTATGACCCCCTGTTAATAAGGCTATTTGCCATTAGGGATAAATGGTTTTAGCGTATGTATTCATATTCGCCCCTAGTATCTCTTGCCGCCATATATTTGGTGTGATGAAATTAATTAGAGGGGCATTCTGAATTTACAGAGATAAACCAATTTATGAATTTGTTTCTAAAACTTATCTTTGTTGCCTTAATATTGATCTACTCTTGTCATTAGCCATGGAAACTGAAGTTTATGTATAAGTAAATAACCATTTATTTGGAATGAAATAACTATATATAATATATATGTATATATAATATGATAAACTCTGGGTAATATAACGGCAAGGATTTTCTAAACTCTGGGTAATATAATGGCAGGATTTTCTTATTAGGAATGGTTGTAGTGCCCAAAAGACTTGCTTTACTGAGATAGTGTGTGGATTTAAGGCTTAACATTTTCATTTTGAAAATAAATTTCTATTTTCACTGGGAGGTATGTAAAATAGACTAGTCGTCCTAGTTTGATTCTACTTGATTTTAGCTAAATAACATTGTGTGCTTCAGTTTCATCTCTGGAAAGAATGTCCTAATAATACCCAGCTCACAGTGTTGTTTGGAGAATTCCAATCCATGGAAACCAAATGCCTTTAGCTCCTGGAGATGGTTATTCCAACCTGCTGTCTCTGCATTGCACTGGGCATTGTATTCTGTCCTTCCATTTTCCAACCTCCCTCCAGGAATAATATTCCACTTTGTTTTGGATAACTTTGAATTAGGGCCTGGACAGCTGTTCAATTAGGATCTGTTTGGCTGCACATACAACCCAAGCCGCCAGTGAGGTGCATTTCTGAGTCTTAAGGCTTTGGACATGTTTCTGCAAAAGGGAAGATCAAGTAGTTTCCATTATTTAAAACTCTGCAAAGTGTCCTTTGAATACTTAATGCAACACCACCCCACACATTAGCCAGGTTGTTTAGATTGTTTACTCTCCAAGACCCCTGACTGCTACCTTTGAATAGTAATAACTTAAGCAGAAGATACCTTCATTTATTTTCTTATTGCCTTCTTCCTCATCCCGTTAGTGCTAGGTGCAGGAGGGCATTCACGGAAGAGAAGGATATGGTTACCTGCCTTCGCATTCATGGTTCCCTCAAGTGTTTGGTTCCAAGCACCAACAGCAGGCCTGAGGAATAATCCCAGATTAAATGTGATGCTGGGCATGGCCCCAGTTAATGTAACGTGAGAAAACTTCATTAAGAAGTTTTAAGTCTAGGGGCTGGAGCGATAATACAGAGGGTAGGACATTTGTCTTGCATGTGGACAACCTGGGTTCAATTCCCAGGATCCCATATGGTCTATCAAGCACCGCTAGTCGTAATTCCTGAGTGTAGAGCCAGAGTAACTGTTGGAAATCTCCAGGTGTGATCCACAAAGCAAAAATGAAAAAAAAGTCTTAGGGTTAGCAGGAAGTTAGTTGGAAGGGTGGTGGAGGTGAGGGCAGGCAGGAAGGAAACTGGGAACATTAGTAGTGGGAAATGTGCACTGGTGAAGGGATGGAAACCTGATCCTGAACAACTAACTTTGTAGCTGTGTATCTCACTGTGATTCAGTTAAAACAAAAACAAAAACTTTAGGTTTAAGAATATCTCTAATGCCTCTTAGCTAATTTTAGTGCCTTTCAGGTCTGCTACCTTCTGCCTTTTCATTTGTATTGCTCAATTTTGTTTTTTTTTATTAATTCAGCCTGATCAAAAAAAGTTTTAACAGTTCTAAATAAAAAGCAGGTGCCACTAGAACATTCTGAGCTCTTGCTGAAAATTGTGACCATTGATTAGCATGCTGATAATTTATTTCACTGTTTTATAGCATTCAAAGCTGTAGTAGAAGATCTAATAATTTAGAAGTGCCAGAGGCATTGTTGGACTAAGATGACAAGCCTTTAATGACGGTCTTATATGGTAAAAAACATTGCAGTTGCTGCATGAATATTCATTTAAAAAGCATTCATTTGTAGGGAAGACATAAATCTTAAAACTTTTTAAAAAATACAAATAGCACTATAAAGTCTGGTCATTTTAAAATTAAAAGTACTTCATCTATTTTCATCAGCTTGTTTTTTGATAATAAGTTTGCTTGTGGAAAGAAATGGGATTTCATTAGCCTTACCAGAATAGTAGCAGTAAGCCAGTAACATTCAGATCGTGTGAAATTACTGACGGCTCTTAAAATCCGTCCTGCTCTTTGCGCACAGTCACTGATCACGCTGCTGCTACATTCCTTCTTGGGAAGGCAAACCTGCCCTGACTGTGAATGGGAACAGGCTTGCCAGAGAGTCACTCAGAGCTTCACATTGCCTCATCTTTTCTAGACACTGAAGTCTTCAGATCAGAAACTTAGGGCAGACTGGACCTTACTTGTCTCACGTTCCCTTGTTCCCTTGTTGGGAAAGCAGAGGCTGCTATAGAAATAATGTCAGTTTGAGCCGTGCTCACTATGCTCTGAACATCACATACTTAAGAAAAGTCTCTTTAGACTGAAATGTGTTTATACAGTATGTATGCTCTTAGATCCTAGCCCAAACTCCTTACCACAGTTACAATTCAGAGGTGTAAAAAGCAAACCCAAAGTGGTATGTAATATGATTCAGTGTTATACTATGCACATTTTTTAAGATAAATTTTTATTTCAGAACAGTTTAGCTTTACAGCAATAAGTGTGAAGATTCTGTAGGTTGTCACATTCTCCTAAATATCTACTGCTCACCCTGTATAATCACTTTAGTTGACTACATTTGTTATAATAAGTGAAGCAATAGTCACCCATTAATTAGAGTCCATACTTTATTCAGATTTCAATAACCTAATATATAGTATCCAAACAGATAGTATGCGCTTAGGTCTGAGGGTCTTCTGTCAGTTTTTCTTTCCTTTTATTTATTTATTTTGTTGGGGCCATTCCCAGTGCCTCAGGACTTACTCATGGCTCTGTGCTTAGGGGTCACTCCTGGCAGAGTTCAGAGCGACCATATGCAATGCCAGGCATCTAATGCAGGTCAGCCACATGCAAGGCAAATGTTTTACACTGTTACACTGTTAGACTGCTTTCCCTCCTCTTATTAATGAACTTGATAGTTTTCATCAGATGCTTTATAGAATATTTCTTTTGTAGAAGCAATGTAAGTTTGATATAATATTTTCTGATGGTTAAAATTTTTGGATTTGTGAAAGTTGATGACAGAGGTAAATGATCAATTTCATCACATCTTTTCAAAGAATATGCACTATTTGCATGATTTAATATTAATGTTGACCTCGGTGACATAGCTTGAGGTGGGGATTTTCCACTGCAGTTACTCACCGCTTTCATGTTGTCCTCTTGGAAGGAAGTTATCTTTGTAGCTCACACTTAAGAAGTGGGAAATTATAACTACCTGCTTAAAATAGTATTACATAAATCTCATCGGAGGCCTTTCCTTCCTTCCTTCCTTCCTTCCTTCCTTCCTTCCTTCCTTCCTTCCTTCCTTCCTTCCTTCCTTCCTTCCTTCCTTCCTTCCTTCCTTCCTTCCTTCCTTCCTTCCTTCCTTTCTTCCTTCCTTCCTTCCTTCCTTCCTTCCTTCCTTCCTTCCTTCCTTCCTTCCTTCCTTCTTTTCTTCCTTCCTCCCTCTCTCCACTCATCAACTCTGTTTTTGTACATTGGGTTATAATTTAATACTGCTTTCTTGTGTTGTTATTCAGAATATTCCAGTTGTGACCATTGGAAGCTCTTTCAGTTAATTCCCTTGTGCTTTCATTTATGCCCATTTTTTTGTGGGTTTTGTTTCTAGCATTTCTTTACTTACTTTCTGGACTACAGAATAGTCTGCATTATTCTGTAATTTTTTCTGCATAGCCCTAGAACAAACCATTTCTACAGCAGGCCCTGATTTCTATGCTTGTGGCTGCAAATGTGCTTTTTCGGCTGCCCTGGATACAAATTTTAGTTTTAATTGAAATGCTGTTACATCTTAATGCTTCTTTATGGCAGTATAATGTGTTTAAAAAATTCATCTTTTTAAGGTAAAAAGCACCATAGCTTCAGAGGCAGCCAATCTCTGCATAGTCTGAATCCTTTGGCTTCAGTTCAACAATATCAGAGTTTTCAAAAAGCTTTCAAACCTGCTTGGGAAACTCCTTCACACATAATATCCAAGCAGGTAGTGATATATTCCATTGACCTGCAGCATAATGACTAAGGGAGAAATATTCTTTGTCAAAATAGGCCCAGTCTGAGTCACCTTCTTGAAGGTGGAATTTAGAATGTGAACTGCTATAATATTAATTCATGGTCTACATGTTTGTTTTCTTTCTGGATCAATATATTATAGATCTATGAATCCCGTAGTGACTTTTTGGTTTTGGAGGATATATTTGTGCACTAATAAAATAATTTTTTTTCCTTGTGGGTCACTGAAGTAGTCCAGATGCATGTCAGTGTGGAGGAAAATTGGCCTGTAGCTGCGGCGTCCTGGTGTGCTGTGGAGCTGTCACAGACTGTAACGGATCTCAGGAAAATAGAACTGCGTCTCAAGCATGGTTTGCCTTTGTTTGATCACGACATCACAATCCTTAAGAACAATTTTTATATTCATTTGGAAAACCAAGTGATCAAAACCGCTAAGTGGTCTGGGACTTCTTGCTTCACAGTCCCTCAGTCCTACCAGTCCTGGGCAGAAAGAATGTTCTGTAGCATGCACGTTCGTTATCCGCTAACTCGAGTCATACTTCCCAGGTCATTAAATTTCCAGGAGGCTGTGTATATGTCGGAGGTACAATTTATGTCATTTGGGGGCAGACTGGCACACCCAGTGATGCTCAGGGAGCTGTGTGATACTCAGGCCTTGAACCTGGAAGAAAACACAGAGCTCCCTCATATAAAATGTGTACTACTGTGCCTTGAGTCAGAGCCTCTGCCCTTTCATACCTTTTTCTTTGATTCAGATCTTAGCTCAGCCAACATTTAGGACAGGTGAGGCAGTAATCAGAGGAGAAAGACTCAGGCACAGCTGCAAACCTATAGTGGCCTAAAACCAGGGAGCTGCTGGAGACTCATGCAAGAGTCTACGAGCAAAGTTCGATCTTTTATTTTTGTTTTTGGGCCACACCTAGCAGTGTTCTGGGTTATTCCTGGCTCTGCACTCAGGAATTACTCTTGTTGGGCTCAAGGAACCTATGGGATGGTGGGGGATTGATCTGCGTCTTTAAGTACTCTACCTGCTATATTATTTATCTGGCTCCAGGCAAAGTTCTTCTTAGACCTTTTGTACAATTACTGATTCTTATGGTGCCAGAGGGACCAAACATAATTGTACATTTGTGGAAAGTCTTATTGTGGAGAAAGGACAATCACTTCACTTCTTGATCACTTGAATCCCGTTATTCATCAATTTGCTCGAGCGGGCACCAGTAACATTTCCATTGGACCCTATCACGTGCCAATGTAGCCCAATGGCATCTGGTTGATTCAGGAATATGAAGAGCCTCAAACCGTTCCTTCAGGGTCTTGACAAGGAAGTCTGACCATCTTGTAGGTGAGCAGCCACATGATCTTTTGGCATCCCGTGGAATCCAGTCGGTAACGGCTCTAGTCCAGCGGTCGTCTCCAAATCGCATTACATGTCCAGCCCATCTGATTTTCAATGCCTTGGCAAACGAGACAGCATCTCTGATTCTGGAATAACGACAGAGGTCAGAATTCCAGATTCCTTCTCTTACTTGAGTGAGGCGTGATATTCTAAGCATAGCTTTTTCGATTCCTCTCTGGGAGACCTGAATAGCATTCTCATCCTGCTTTCGTAGGGCCCAGGTCTCTGAGGCGTATGTTAATGCAGGGAGAATGGTGGAGTCGAAGAGATGTGCCCGGAGCCGGAGGTTCTTTGTCCTTTTAGCTATATCTTTGATGCCTTTGAAGGCATTCCATGCTGCTCTCTTCCTCCAGCGCAGCTCAGGTTTTAGGTCGTTCATCATGTTGATTTCTCGACCTAGGTACACATAACTGCTGCATTCAGAGATGTTTGTTCCATTGAGAGTGAATGGGGCCTCTGGAACTAGTTCATTTTTCATAAACATGGTTTTCTTTAGATTCAGCTGTAGACCTATCTTTCCACATTCTCGGTCGAAGTCAGCCAGCATTTGTGCCACTTGGCTAATGTTTGTTGTTATTAGAACGATGTCATCAGAGAAGCGGAGGTGGTGTAGTTGCCGACCATCTATCTTCACTCCCATTCCTTTCCATTCTAATTGTCACATGATGTTCTCGAGGGTGGCACTGAAGAGTTTTGGTGAAATGGTATCACCCTGTTGAATCACTCTTTTGACATCAATGATCACTTCTTTGTAGAATGGTGAGATCCTGGTGGTGAATCTGTAATACAGCTCATGAAGGATCTTGATGTATTGGGTTTGAATGCCCTGTTTGGCTAGGGCTTCGATGACTGCTTCAGTCTCCACAGAATCAAAGGCTTTCTGTAAATCAATGAGCGTGAGACAGAGCGGCATCTTGTACTCCCTACAAACCTCAATGAGCTTGGTTACTGTGTGGATATGGTCGATTGTGCTGAATCCTTTCCGGAAGCCTGCTTGCTCGCATAGTTGTCCTTCATCTAGTGTTCTGCTAATCCTGTTCAGAATGATTCGTGTAAACAGCTTGTAGATGACGGACAACAGGCAGATGGGACGATAGTTGCAGATGTCGTGAATGTTTCCCTTCTTGAACAGTAGAACTGTCCTGCTGGTTTTCCATTGGGAGGGCACTTTGCATTCGGACAGGTAGCATGTGAAGAGCCGAGCTAGTGTATTGATGAGTACCGACGGCAGATTCTTCAGGTGTTCAGGTCTAACTTTGTCTGGGCCTGGTGCTGTTCCCTTCTTTACCGACGAGATGGCATGTCGGATTTCAGAAGGGAGAACGTTGGGAATAACATATCCATCCTGTGGAATTTGGTGCGTGGCCATGTGATGTGGTAACTTCTGTGCTAAATGGTGCAGAGAAGCGATAAAAGAAGACCTCAAAGACAGAAGAGCAGAAATACTGGAAGATGCAGCAGAAGCCAGGAAAAGCATTCGCACCGCCCGCTTGTCCTTCGCCAACTATAAGACCAAGATGACTGCCCTCCGACGCCCTGATGGATCTATCACATTTTCCAGAAAGGCAATGGAGAAGATTATCCAGGACTTATACTCAAATCTCTTTGATAGAAAGGACAATAATATTGTCAATAGAACTTCATGGTGACAGAGATAGTTTCCATCAGTGCTCTGCGGTCCACTGTGTTAGCCTCATGTGCAGTGACTGAGGACAGCACGTTTCCTTTAATTATACTTTAAATGAAAATAACTACTGTCACTATTGTCTTCCTTTTGGATAGACATGTTTATTTGTGAATAATTCTGAGCTTCTGTGTAAAAGCTCAAAAAATGTTGCTTTTTACATGAAATTCCCTTTGAATAACTTTCCAGAGTGAACAAATCTTTCATTATAACTTTCCCTGTAGATTAATATTGCCCACCTGTCTCTTAAATTTAACGATGGAGTCAGGACCCTTAGAGCTGTGAACTGTAGAGAAGCACATAAAAGAATACATTTCTCTTGACTATGCATGTTCTCAATGATAAAGGAGCAAAGATAATAAATCTGTATCTCCTTCATTCCTCAGTATGGGGCTACGTAATCATGATTTAGGGAACTTCACTGCTTTGTCCATTTTGGTATGTTTTTCCCCACTTTGAATTAAGTGAAAAATTGAAAGAGAAATGCAGAGGTAGGAAGGAAAGGAAAAAGATCTTTAGAAAGGAGAGGGATAAAGATAAATATTTGCAGAGTTCAGAGTGACTTCCACAATAGCTGTTTGCAGAACTGATTTGGAAGAACGGATTGTGAATCTGGCTGCTGTGTTACTGGATGGTGCCTTTCAGGAGGCTTCTGAGAAAGGCGGAGATGGTAACTAGGGTTGTATTCACTGTGAGTCCTCCCTAATCTGTTACAGTTACTCACTGAGATGAACAGTTGGCTTGGATCCGGTTAATATTGTGGCCAGAATTCTGGAGAGGCACTTGGGAATGCTCTGTGAGCTGGGAACATGGCATGCAGGAGGGCTATGTTCCATCCCTAGCATCACGTGGTCCCCTATGCACCCACAGAAGTGACCCCTGAGCAGAGCTGGGAGTAACCCCTGTGAACTTCCAGGATTTGATTCCAAACCGGATAAACAAAAAGAAGGGTGCTGGAGAGCAGTGTAGCGTTTGGTGGTGGGGTGCTTCATTGGGCAGTGTTGTGTCTCTGGCTTACAGAGCAAGTCAGCGGCTGGAGAACTCCTTTCTGCTCTTTGCCAGGTGCCTACTCCAGTATTGTTCTGAATTTTGCCTGAAGGGCACAGTAATAACTATCTTGCAAATACTTTCTGGATGTTTTTAATTCAAGAAAGTCTACTTTAAAGATCCAAATCCTTAGTAATTGGGGAGGCAGGGGTGCTGAATTACTAAGATGGTGAATCCAGGGCTTTATCTGTTTTCTACCACTACTCGACACCCCTGACCCCTATATTGCTCTTTGACAAATCTTGCATCGAATTATTTATTGTGAATGTTAATTTATTCTTCACATTGATTCTTCCTCACTTGGCCATCTCATTTACTGCAGACATGTATTCTTAGTGTTATGACTCTTGTCATTTCATTTTTTTTTCCAAATAAACATGTGTCAGGCTGTATTTAAACTCATGAATTAACAAGGAGATCAGTTGAGCAGACTCTTAAGAACCTCAGGATTTATATAGGCTATCAGAAAATTTATCTTAAAACTCAAGTAAGGTTAGAATAAGATTTTTAGAATTAGTAGTAGTTTATAGCCTTAGTTAAGGCAATAAAATCATAGACTTTGCACTCATAAATTATTTGTCATATAAACTACAAAACTTAGACTGTCAGAAACAGGTACAAGCACAGAATACCAAAAACTCTTGGCAGAGATTAAAATATTTTAGCCCTGAAGATTGCCCTGTGGCAAGGTAGCACATTCTGGGTTTGAAGCTATACCTGCGGTCTCTGAGCACCCTTAGGTAAACTTACCAACAACGGGCTGGGACCTGTAGCACTGTGTTCCTGTTTCTGTTGGAGGGGTAACCTAGTGATTCTCAGGGCTTACTCCTGGCTTTGTGCTCAGGGATCATCCCTGGTGGGGCAGTGGAACCATATGTGTGCTAGGTATGGAAGTAGGGTCAGGTGCATGCTAGGAAAAAGCCTTAACCCCTAAAAGTATAGTTTTTAAAAGTTTAAGTCTCATCCCAATAGAAAATAAGAAGGTGTCACAGATTTTACTATTTATATTGTGAGGTATAAAACTGAGGGGTGATTAATTATAACCTGGAGCTGGAGAGATAGTTCTGCGGGTAGGATATGTACCTTTCATGTATCTGAGCCAGGTTGGATCCCTAGCACCATATATGGTGCCCTGAACTAAGTGAAAGGCAGAGAACACAGAAAAGTCAGGGAACTTCTTATAAAGGGAGGGGTCTCCTAAGCAGAATTCTCATTAGTTTCTATCTCTGGAATAATATTTTCTCATCAAACAAATGCATTTTCTAGTGGTGTGACTTTTGAGTGTTTGGGATATAATCAAACAATAAGTGGGGAAATCAACCATTTTCCACATCCGGACTCCCTTCTCGTCAGAACTCCACCCAGCAGAAGAGCTGATCACAGCCTGGCTCGCGAGGCCGCTTGTGGCCACGCGGGTTCATCAATGAGTTCTGGAGATCAGAGGTAACTACAAGAGTATGCCACACGCATGGCAGAGCCTGGCAAGCTACTTGTGTCGTATTTGATATGTCAAAGAGTATGCCACCCGCATGGCAGAGCCTGAAAAGCTACCCGTGTCGTATTTGATATGCCAAATACCAGTAACAATTATAGACCTCATTCCCATGACCTGATGGAATGGTTTGAGGCTCTTTATGTTCCTGGGGCAAGCAGATGCCCTTGGGCTCTACTAGCATGAGACAGGACATATGGAGATGTTACTGGTGCCCGCTTGAGCAAATCGATGATGAGCGGGAGCTAGTGATACAGTGAAACAGTGATTTATAGTCCCACGTAAACCTAGGAAATTAGTAAAACCTAGTAAAAGGGTGTATATTTATTGTTGAGTTTCATTTCTAATTTTGGGGCACTTTTTCTTAACTCACAATTTAGGTGATATTTAAAGCCATAGGACTGGGTGAGATGATTCATAATCCTTAATTTTCCGGAAGACAAGAATTATTTAAAAATCACCCCTCATTGAGCATTTGTGGTGGGAAATGTACACTGGTGAAGGGTCGGGTGATAGAAACATTGTATGACTGAAACCCATTGTATGACAGGAAAACTTGATAACTGTGTATCTAACAGTGATTCAATTTAAAAACAATCACCCCTTGAGATGATTTATCTACTTAGACATGTTGAGTATGTTTTGTTTTCTACACATTTTGCATGCTTATTTCTTCATGATTTAATGGACTGATGTTTTTAAATGATTGTTATAAATCATAATAAACTGTTAAATCTAAATAAATAAATAAACCCCTATCTTCTAAAAATCAGGTAAAAAGGGTCAATTGTATGGTGATAGATGAAAACTAGAATTCTGAGGCAAGCATAATGAAGTGTGTAAAGATGTTGATTTATAATACTGTGTTCCTGAGACCTACATAATATTTTCAACCATTCTCCTTAAATATGAGATTCTGTTAAAAATAAAGCAACTCTCCCCACTCTTTTATGTTACCCCAAATGACTGGCTCACTGAAA
This sequence comes from Cryptotis parvus, assembly GCA_021461705.1. Lineage (NCBI taxonomy): Eukaryota > Metazoa > Chordata > Mammalia > Eulipotyphla > Soricidae > Cryptotis > Cryptotis parvus. Next base: position 18,281 of record JAJIBD010003184.1, on the reverse strand, counting down.
AGATTACTTTATTCCCACACAATCTAAGAACCATCACATCCTTCTATAATGGTTCCCCTCTTTGTAAGACCATGTATTCCTCGTCTCTATGATCACTGGTTAATGAATATTTTTCCTACTACAGCAAATAAAACCATATCAAACTGTTCAGGGTATTTTGTCTTGACAGTCACATAGGAAATAGCTACAAAGAGAGAAGTTTTTTTCTTTGTCTATGAATTCCTCTGTTTTTATCCATATTTTTCTAAATTATAACAAATTTTTGCTAACATTTTTATAGGTTACAGATCTAAGGCACAGAAAAGTATACATAGTGAAAAGCTGCTCTCCTGTCTGCCTCTCCCCTGTCACTAGTCCTCATCTCTAACCAACCACAAGTATAAATTTGCTTCATTTTTTTTCTTTAAAAAATTGTGAATGTGAACACTGTGATTTACAAGGTTGTGCTTAAGACAGTTGTTTCAAATATTCAGTGTTCCAACACCAGTCCCATCCCAGTGTGACCTTCTATGCATGTTATAATTAATCACCCATCCCCCAAGCCTGGACCCTCATCAGGCACAAATATATTTGACTCATATTGCTTGTTATAACAAAACCTCAAATGGAATTATCAAAAATAGAACAATAAAAGAGATTTTGTGATGATTGTTCTATCTCACAATGGTGCTTCCCCAGCTGCTTGTGAGGGCTTTTCATGCTATGGCTGGTGGCCCCAGGGCAGCTCCTGGGCGGGGCCACTAGGCTTGACAAAATGGAGGGGAAAGGGCTGATCCCTGAGGTGATATATCATTGTTTTGATTTGCTATCTCTGATGATTAGTGATGATAAGCATTTTTTCATATGCCTTTTGGCCATTCAAATTTCTTCCTTGTCAAAGTTTCTGTTCATCTCTTCTCCCCCACTTTTTGATGGGGTTGGCTGTTTTTTCCTTATAAAGTTCTGCCAGTGCCTGATGTATCCTGGATATTAACCCCCTTATCAGATGGGTATTGGGTGAATATTCTTTCCTATTCTGTGGACTGTCTTTCTATCTTGGTCACTGTTTCTTTTGAGGTGCAGAAGCTCTTTAGTTTCATGTATTCCCATAGGTTTATCTTTTCTTCTAGTTTCTTTGTTAGTGATGCTTCACCTTTGAAGATGCCTTTATCTTCATATGTCGGTGGAGGGTTTTTCCTATATTTTCTTCAATGTACTTTATGGATTCAGGTCTGATATTGAGATCTTTAATTCATTTTGATCTGATTTTTGTGCAAGGTGTTAGACACAGGTCCAAATTCATTTTTTACATGTAGCTGTCCAGTTTTCCCAGCACCACTTGTTGAAGAGGCTTTCCTTACTACAGTTTGGACTCTTTGCACCTTTATCAAAGATTAACTGATCATGTCTTTGAGGGTGGGTGTCAGGATACTCAACTCTATTCCATAGATCCACAGGTCTGTTTTTATTCCAGTACCAAGCTGTTTTTAATACTGCTGCTTTGTAGTACAGTTTGAAGTTGGGAAAGGTGATGCCTCCCATTTTCTTTTTTCCCAAGGATTGCTTTAGCTATCCGTGGGAGTTTATTATTCCATACGAATTTCTGGAGTGTTTGGTCAATTTCTTTAAAGATTGTCATGGGTATCCTTATAGGAACCGCATTGAATCTGTACAAAGCTCTAGGGAGTATTACCATCTTGACTATGTTAATTCTCCCCATCCATGAACAGGGAACGTGCTCCCATTTCCTCGTGTCCTCTTTTATTTCTTGAAGCAGTGTCTTGTATAGGTCTTGTTCTCTTTGTATGGGTCCTTTACACACTTGGTTAAGCTGATTCCTAGGTATTTGATTTTCTGTGGTACAATTGTGAATGGAATCATTTTATTAATATCCCTTTCTTCTCTTTCATTATTCGTGTATAGGAAAGCCACTGACTTTTGGGTATTGATTTTGTACCCTGCCACTCTATTATACATATCTATTGTTTCTATGAGTTTTGGGGTCGAAAGTTTAGGGTTCTCTAAGTATAATATCATGTCATCTGCAAATAATGATAGCTTAATTTCTTCCCTTGCCTATCTGGTTGCCCTTAATGTCCTTTTCTTCTCTTATTGCTATGGTGAGTACTTCCAGTACTATATTGAATAAAAGAGATGAGAGAGGGCAACCTTGTTCTGTTCCTGATCTTAAGGGAAGGTTTTCAATTTTTCCCCATTGACAATGATACTTGCTGTGGGCTTTTGGTAGATGGTTTTGACTATCTTGAGGAAGCTTCCTTCAATTCCCATTTTCTGGAGGGTTTTAATCATGAATGGGTGCTGGATCTTGTCAAATGCTTTTTCTTCATCTATTGCTAGGATCATATGGTTTTTATTTTTTCTCTTATTGATATGATGTTACTGGATGAGAATGCTATTCGGGTCTCCCAGAGAGGAATCGAAAGAGCTATGCTTGGAATATCATGCCTCACTCAAGTGAGAGAAGGAATCCGGAGTTCTGACCTCCGGCACTATTCCAGAATCAGGGACGCTGTCTCTTTTGCCAAGGCATCGAAAATCAGATGGCCTGGACATGTAATGCGATTTGGAGACAACTGCTGGACTAGAGCCGTTACCGACTGGATCCCACGGGATGTCAAAAGGTCACGTACCGCCCACCTACAAGATTGTCAGACTTTCTTGTAAAGAATCTGAAGGAATGGCTTGAGGTTTTTCATATTCCTGAATCAACCAGATGCCATTGGGCTACATTGGCATGTGATAGGGTCCAATGGAAATGTTAGTGGCACCCGCTCGAGCAAATCGATGAGTAACGGGATTCAAGTGATCAAGTGATCAAGTGATATGATGTATTATGTTGATTGATTTGCGAATGTTGAACCATCGTTGCATTCCCGGGATGAGTCCTACTTGGTCATGATGTATAATCTTTTTGATGAGTCTTTGGATTCTGTTTGCTAGTATTTTGTTGAAGAGTATTTTGTTGAAAATCTTAGCATCTGTATTCATCAGGGATATTAGTCTGTAGTTTTCCTTTTTTTGTCTTTTCTCTCCCTGCTTTGGGTATCAGGTGATGTGTGCCTCGTAGAAGCTGTTTGGGAGTGTTTATGTTTCTTCTATTTCCTGGAAGAGCTTGAACAGGACAGGCAGTAGGTCCTCCTTAAAGGTTTGGTAGAATTCACTAGTGAACCCATCTGGACCTGGACTTTTGTGTTTGGGCAGACTTTTAATTACTGTTTCAATTTCCTCGATGGCGATAGGCTTATTCAGGTATTGGAGGTCTTCTTGTTTCAATCGTGGGAGGTTATAGGACTTCAGGGATTTATTCATTTCTTCTAGGTTCTCATGTTTTGTGGCATACACGTTCTCAAAGTAATCTTTGATGATCTTTTGTATCTGTCTTTTCTGTTGTGATGTCACCATTTTCATTTCTGATTCTGTTTATTTGGGTTCTCTCTTTCCCTGTCCTTACAAGTCTTTCCAGTGGCTTGTCGATCTTGTTTAATTTTTCAAAGTACCAGCTCTTGGTTTCATTAATCATTCGGATTGTTTTTTTGGTTTCCAGCTCATTGATTTCCTCCCTAAGTTTTATTATTTTCTCCTTCTGCCTGGGTTTGGCTTATTTTGTTGGTCTTTTTCTAATATTTTCAGCTGTGAGGTCAGGTTATTTATGTGGGCCCTTTTTTCTTTCCTTATGAATGCTTGCAGAGCTATGAACTTTCCTCTTAACACAGCTTTTGCTGTGTCCCACAAGTTCTGATAGTTGGTATCTTCATTGTCATTTGTTTCTAGGAATCTTTGGATTTCCTGTTTGATTTCTTCTATGACCCATTTGTTGTTCAGCAGTGAGCTGTTCAGTTTCCAGGTGTTTGGTTTGACTCCCTGCTTCTTTGTATGGTTAACTACTATTTTCAGTGCATCATGATCTGAAAAGATAGTTGACACAATTTCAATCTTTTTTATTTTGTTGAGGTATGCTTTGTGGCTCAGTATGTGGTCTATCTTGGAGAATGTTCCATGTGCATGGAAAAAAATGTGTATTCAGCTTTTTTGGGATGAAAAGCCCAGTATATATCAACCAGCTCTCTTTCTTCCATTTCTTCCTTCAGGTCCAGTATTTCCCTGGTGAGTTTCAGTCAGTAGGACTTTTTTTTTTCTTTTTTTTGGGTCACACCTGGCAGTGTTCTGAGGTTACTCCTGGCTCTACACTCAGGAATTACCCCTGGTGGTGCTCAGGGGACCATATGGGATGCTGGGGATCGAACCCAGTTTGGCCATGTGCAAGGCATTTGAATTCCCTACCCATTAAGTTATCACTCTGGCCCCGAGACTTCTGTTACCGTTTTCACTCACTGCGTATGGTAGGCTTCTGCACAACTTTCCCATCATAGTTGCTGTGGTCATGCTGGGCTTTCAGTACTATGGAATTTAAAGATGTCAGGAGCTGTAGAGTTGCAATGATTTGTTAGTTTGGTGGATTGGTGAGGTTATCTATGGAGCTGGGCTGGTTCTGTGCTGGAGAATGTTGGATTTGGGTGTGGGCCCCAGGGTCTCTGACCTGGAGGGAAGGCAGAGTGTCTATTCTCCCTCATTTCAAGAAGGCCCTAGAGTTCTTAGCCTACAGACATGTCTCCCTCAAACAGTCTAGCAGTTTGGTGTCTTTTCTATTTTATAATTTTTTAAAATTGAAATCAGAGCAAGGCTGAGCTCCCAGCAGCAACCTCAGAGGGGCTGCGGCTAGTATCTGCCATATCTAGGATTTGGGTATATCCTACAGACCCACTCCCCAGCATCCAGACTCCAGCACCCTTGGGCCTAGTACCCTGGTCCCTATAGCCAGAATAATATCCATTGCTGTAGGGGCTCAGTGCTGAGAGCTGCAGCTCATTTCAGTCTGTTTATATAGATTTTGCATCCCTTTCCATGACTTTGAGCAGAGAGTGAAGTCACCCAGGGCTTCCATAGATTACCTATTTTGACCTGCTGTTGGTCATAGAAGAGATTGACATACGCTGGCAGCTAGAATGCCACGTGGTGCCTGAAGAGAGGCGTCTTCCATGCCCAGGGCAAGTCATAGAAAGAGCCTGGCAGAGATAGAGTGGAACAGCCCCATGTAACTGGCCTAGAACTCCATGGTCAGAACTGCATCAGCTACTATAGCATCTGACTTGGAGCTGCATGGTCGAGTCTTGCCTGGAGCTGCATGGTCGGCTCCTATAGAGTCTTGCCTGGAGCTGCATGGTTAGCTACTGTAGTGTCTTGCCTGGAACTGCATGGTCAGCTACTATAGCATCTGGTCCAGAACTGCATGGTCAGCTACTGTAGCATCTGGCCCAGAACTGCATGGTCAGCTACTTACTGTAGTGTCTGGGGTTTCCTGCCACTGCAGAGCACCTGCTTCTTCCTGGCCTTCACTCTGGTCGCACTTCCCAGCCTCCTGTCTTGTGTCCTTCAGTGGGTGTCCTCTGAGATCCAGGGAGCGGTGCTCACACCAGTCAGCAGCACTCATGGGGACCCCTGCCCCAGTTAATAGTGAGGTCACTGTGTGTCCTCCACTCCACCCCATAGAGATGCAGACATGGGTGGTGGACCCCACTGGAGCTCCTCTTTGCCGTGCATCCCCCCAGCCCAGGATCCTCTTCTCCGGCAGGCCTTGTCACCACCCCGCCACTACCCTGCCTTGTTTTCTGGGCTATAATCGCTCTTTTCTCCATGTGCCTTTTGCTGCATAGGCTCTTTTATATAAATAAAGGATAATTTGCAAAGAATTTTAATTGAATTATAGATTTATCTTTTGCAGAGGATCTGAACAGTCAGTTATTTTTTGAAAAATAATTATATTGGTTTATAGTACTGTAAGCTTTCAGGAGTACAGTGTGACAGTGATACAGTGAGACATCAGCAACCTACCACCAGGGTTCTAGTGCCGACACACTTTCAAATGGTCCCAGTGTACCCATTTAACACCCCCCTCCCACTTTCCCTCTCGTAACCATACTTCTCACAGAGTTCAAGTTCCTTCTGTTTTGTCAGGGAAACTACTGGATTACCCTAACTAGAAATAATAAGAAATGAAGATAAACCTGAGCTAAAAATATTTCTGTTCAGAGATATTTTTATTTAATGTGTTTTACTGGGTTTACATAAAATGTAAAGTAGAAAAATAATCTTAGTACCACCCATCAATTTTCTTAGCATATTTTTATTCTTAACTTGATTCTGTTTATTCAAACTTTCAGACTTCCTATAATTAATACAACTGAAAGCTTCTGTTGTCAGTTGAAATGCATCCTTTGTAATCATGTTCTTTTTATTTTGACATTTTATCTTCGTAAAAGCAATGAATATGTTAATCTTGCCCAGGAAATGTACAGATTCCAGTAAGATGTATTTTTCTCCTTTCCTATAAAGAGAACCATCTTAAATTCATTCTTTAATTTATTAATACATGTGTTTGTCAATTTAGTATACTGTTTACTCTTTTGAAGAATCCTTAGTGATTATTCATTTGATTTCTTTTCCCACACCCCTATTGAACATATGATTAAATAATGATACATTTTAAACATCCAGAGGTGCCTTAATCGGAGGCTTCAATTTGTTCATAATAACATTTACTAAAAGAACTATTGAAATATGAAACTGTCCCTCATGTGTGCACACACAGCCTTTATCTAAATGTATGAATGAAAGTTTAAAAAAAAATTTTTTATTATACCACCATGAGATATACAATTAAAAAGATTTTCATAATTGGGTTTCAGCCATACAGTGCTCCAGCACCCATCCCTCCACCAGTGCCCCATTCCCACCACCAGTGTTCCCACATTCCCTCCATCTCCCTAGCCAATCTCTATAGTAGGTACTTTTCCTTTTCTCTTCTCTCTCTCTCTCTCTCTCTCTCTCTCACTCTGTCTGTCTGTCTCTCTCTCCTCTTACACATCGTGGCTTGACATTTAGGGTTTATCATGTAAATCTCTTTATGTATATTCAATACTGAGTTCTAGTCTGGCATTACCATTTCCCACAATTACTGTGTATATCCCATTAATGAACACAGTCATTCTATATCTGACCTTTTCCTTCTGACTAATTTCACTCAGCTTGATAATCTCCGTGTCCATCCATTTGCAGGTAAGTTTCATGATTTCGTCTTTTCTGACAGCTGCATAGTATTCCATTGTGTAGATGTACCATAGTTTCTCTATCCAGTCTTCTGTTCTCGGGCATTTAGGTTGTTTCCAGATTCTGGCTATCATGAATAGAGCTCTGATAAATATAGAATATAAAAACACTATCTGTATACAGATAGTGTTTCTGTGGTGTGTTTCGGGTTTCCAGGGTATATTTCCAGGAGTGGAATTGCTGGGTCAAATGGGAGATCAATAGCTAGTTTTTGGAGGAATGTCCATATTGTTTTCCCAAAAGTCTGTACAGGTTGACATTCCCACCAACAATGAATGAGAGTCCCTTTCTCCCAGAATCCACACCAGCACTGGTTGTTCTTTCGGATGTGTGCCAGTCTCTGTGGTGTGAGGTGATGCCTCTTTGTTGTTTTGATTTACAACTCCCTGATTATTAATGATAAAGAGCACTTTTCATGTGCCTTCTGGCCATTCAAATTTCTTCTTTTTTAGAAGTTTCTGTTCATTTTTTCTCCTCATTTTCCTATAGGGTTGGTTGTTTTCTTCTTTAAAGTCTACCAGTACCTATCATGAATATTAACCCCTTATCAGATGGGCTTTGGGTGAATATTCTTTCCCTGTCAGTGGGCTGTCTCTATATCTTGGTCACTGTTTCTTTTGAGGTACAGAAGCTTTCCAGTTTCATGTAATCCCATTTGTTTATCTTTGCTTCCATTTGCTTTGTCAATGGCGTTTCATCTTTGAAGATGCCATTAGCTTCGATGTCTTAATGCTCTATCGCATCAAAGTTAAAGGCATCTTCAAAACAAAATGATAGCCCAGCGGTAAGGCGTTTGCCTTGCGCGCCGGCCCATGCCGGCCAGGGTTCGATCCCCGGCATCCCATATGGTCCCCTGAGCACCACCAGGAGTAATTCCTGAGTGCAGAGCCAGGAGAAACCCCTGAGCATTGCGGTGTGACCCAAAAAGAAAAAAAAATCGAAGCAAAGATAAATAAATATAAGTTCTTAAAATCTTCAACAACATTTAAACCTTTGTTGCTTGGGGCCACACCCAGCAGTGCTCTGGGGCTGCTCCCACCTTAGTGCTCATGGGTGTTTCCTAAAGGTGCTCGGGGATGAGGCAGTACAAGAATTAACCCTCAACTTCTCCCTGGCCCCAACATTCTTATTTTTAATAATAATAGCAACATAATAGTGTTTTAAGGTTTATCAGATAGTTTTCAGAATATTTTCATGAAATAATAACTTGATCACTTGACATCCCGTTATTCATCGATTTGCTCGAGTGGGTGCCAGTAACATTTCTATTTGACCCTATCACGTGCCAGTGTAGCCCAATGGCATCTGGTTGCTTCATGAATACAAAGAGCCACAAACCCTTCATTCAGGGTCTTGACAACAAAGTCTGACCATCTTGTAGGTGGGCGGCCACGTGATCTTTTGACATCCCATGGGATCCAGTCGGTAATAGCTCTAGTCCAGCAGCCGTCTCCAAATCACATTACATGTCCAGCCCATCTGATATTCAATGCCTTGGCAAATGAGACAGTGTCCCTGACTCTGGAATAGCGGCGGAGGTCGGAACTCCGATTCCTTCTTTCACTTGAGTGACGCGTGATATTCCAAGCATAGCTTTTTTGATTCCTCTTTGGGAGACCTGAATAGCATTCTCATCCTGCTTTCTTAGGGCCCAGTTCTCTGAGGCGTATGACAATGTAGGGTGAAAGGTGGAGTCGAAGAGATGTGCCCGGAGCCGGAGGTTCTTTGTCTTTTTCGCTATTTCTTCAATGCTTTTGAAGGCATTCCATACCGCTCTCTTCCTCTTGCACAGCTCAGGTTGACTTCTCCACCTAGGTACACTTAATAGTAATAACAAGACATAATAACAACTAAATCATAGTGTTTTAAGGTTTATCAGATTGTTTTCAGAATATTTTCCCTAATGACTTACAAACTTTAGGCTTCATTAGAATAGGAGATGGATCTAGAAGAATTAGGAAGGGACTCAGATTTGTATTACTCAGGAATCACTCCTGAAACTGCATGGGGAACCACATGGGAAGCCAGGGATAGAACCGGGTTTGCTACAGGCAAGGCAAACACCTTACCTGCTGGACTATCGCTCCAGCCCCCAAGATAGAACTTATGTTATACCTGAAGATTCTTCCGTAGGAGCAAGAACTTATGCTTGTTCTTTAGAACAAGTTCTAGAAACTCTGCTTGTTTCAAGAACTTATGCAACTTGTTAAGGCCACAAAAAATTAATGATGAAGATATTATATGTTTTTTATTATATATAATATATATAAATTATATAGCTTTGAAATATATATATATATATATATTTCTTCCTAGGATTTAGACATTTTTCATTCTTTTTAACTCTAATTTGTATTTGTGGTGATGGTTCTAGATTAGCCTGTTATTCATGGGCCCAGCAAATGAGTATGCATCATTGTGATCCTAGCCAAGAAATCTGAAAACTATAGCACCAGATTATGTTGTAATGGCCTGCAGTGATTCAAGATAATATAATATGGTGTAGCTTCTGTTGATGAACTGCCAGTGTATCTTTTTCAGTTCATATCTTATCACTTAAATGGTTGTATGTGAAAGAGGTATCTAGAATGAAATAGATTTTTCTCCCACAAGTTCAGGGTTAGTAAGTATTCAGAGACTACCTTTTGAATCTTATTAATATTGTGAGGGAAATGTTGCTACACTTTTCAGTTAATTGTTTTTCTGACTCTTTCCTACTTTTTATTTTGTAATTATTTTCTTTTTAATTTTTTATATTTTATGTAATTAATAATCGTGACTTATAAATTGATTATAGTTGGGTTTTAGCATTTCAACACCAATCCCAGTACTGGTGCAACTTCCATGCATCAGTGTCCCCATATTCTATCCCACCACCTTGCCCAACCCCTGCCTGTCACCTCGACAGGGACATTGCAGAGTTCTTACAAAGATGTAAGCTGCCGCTTAGATCTCATGTTTTTTGGTGTTATTGAGTCTGTGGTTGGGTATGGCTATACTCCTCTCTTATATCGCCAGTATAACTGAAGCCCTGACACCTGTTCACCCATTACTTCTTTTTATCTACTACTTTTTTTCCCCACTTGATTTTATTTCCTTGAATTTTATCCTTTTCCTTTGAAATCAGCGGTCAAAGGTGATTTGTTTCCTTGATTTCTATCCTTTTCCTCTTGAAATCAGCGGTCAAGGGTGATTTGTTTCCTTGATTTCTGTCCTTTTCCTCTTGAAATCAGTGGTCAAGGGTGATATAGTCATACCCCTTTACTGAGATAAACGAGTTCGTGCTGTGTTTCTCTGGCTTAATCACTCAACAAGGTACTTTTCAAGGTTGCAGCGTGCTGCATAATGCTAGCACCTGGCGCTTAGCTCAGGGATCATTCCTGGCGGGACTTGGAGGACCAGGTGTGGTGCCAGGGATTGAACTTGAGTGCACCACCCTACCCAATGTACTATCGCTCTGGTCTCTGCTTCCTATACTCTGTATACTTTGCACATCCACCTTTAAATATGTGCTAGGCCCCATGGGATGCTTTAAAAGCATAGTTGTCTTCTAATTCTCCCATTAGTTTTGAAAGTATTATTTCTAGAAACAGATTCAGAAACTATGCTAATATCTTACATTTTCAAAGTGGTAGAGATGGGGGCTTTATTTAAGTCTTTTGAATTCTAAAATTTATGCACTTAAGAAGTGTGTGTGTATGTGAGTGTGTGCATACGTGTGTGTGTGTGTGTTGTATGCTTAAAATTTGGGGGCCACACTCGCCAGTTCTCAGGGAGTACTCTAGATCCTGTCTTGGTGCTTTGGGGTCACTCCTAGCAGTGCTTGCGGTGGGGGCGCAGAGCAAGAGGGTCTCGGGATGGAACTGGGCCTCATGCATGCAAGACATGTGCTAAACCCATGGAGCTCAGTCTGTCCCAAGGACTAGTCTGTGTTACTTCCCTTTTGAAATCATTACTCAGATGGGAATTGTATTTAATAAATTAGATGCTCTTATAAAAGTAGGTGTCACGAAAACAAAATCCTGATTTGTTTCATTATTTTTTCCTTGTGCATCATCTTAGCAATTCCTTAAAAGATTTTTTTTTCTGAGACGAGAGAAAAGGAAGGTGGAATATCTGAGGCTCACCTGGGTTCTATCTCTGACTTCCTTTCAGTCCCTAGAGCACCAACAGGATTGATCCCTAAGTGCAGAGCCAGGAATAAGCCCTAGACACTTCCAGGTGTGGTCAAAATTTAAAAAATAAAATAAAAAGCTACACCCCTCCCCCATGGCTCTTCTTCCGCCCTGACTTCTTTCCCTTTCTCTCTCTCCCAAAACACTTGGGTCCAAGGCTGATCTGGGAATCCACCTCTGTATTCCCTCATCTAGTTATTCTAAATAACCCTTGTAAGTGATACCATCCTGTTAGGCTCACTTCTTCTGGCTTATTTGTTCTACTTCTTTGGCTTGTTTCATTTAACATGGTATCTTCCAGTTCCATCTATGTTGCAGTGAACGGCCCGGCGCCATTGTTCCTTACAGAGGTGTTTTATTCCACTGAGTATGTAGACCACATCTTCACAGCCCAGTGATGGGCAGGGATCAAGGGATATGGGTACATCAGTGGTGTGAAGGAGAGGCATAGCTTAATATCCTAACCACACAATCAACAACACTGAAAATATGATATATAAACTTAAACAACCAAACTTAAAATATGTGCCCATCAAGATGGAAACCTGGGAGTAGGGTATGGGGTAACCTGGAAACACAGTGGTGTTAGGTTTAGTGCAGAAACACTGTATTCCTAAAAACTCAACTATTGTTGACTTTGTAAATCAGGGTCACTTGATCGCTTGATCACTTGACATCCCGTTATTCATCAATTTGCTCGAGTGGGCCAGTAACATTTACATTTGACCCTATCATGTGCCAGTGTAGCCCAATGACATCTGGTTGCTTCAGGAATACAAAGAGTCTCAAGACGTTCCTTAAGGGTCTTGACAAAGAAGACTGACCCTCTTGTAGGTGGGCGGTCACGTGATCTTTTGACATCCTGTGGGATCCAATCGGTAACGGCTCTAGTCCAGCGGTTGTCTCCAAATCGCATTACATGTCCAGCCCATCTGATTTTCAGTGCCTTGGCAAACGAGACAGCGCTTCTGACTCTGGAACAGTGACGGAGGTCGGAGCTCGGATTCCTTCTCTTCACTTGAGTGAGGCGTGATATTCCAAGCATAGCTCTTTCGATTCTTCTTTGGGAGACCCGAATAGCATTCTCATCCTGCTTTCGTAGGGGCCCAGTTCTCTGAGGCGTATGACAATGTAGGGTGAAAGGTGGAGTTGAAGAGATGTGCCCGGAGCCGGAGGTTCTTTGTCTATTTCGCTATTTCTTCAATGCTTTTGAAGGCATTCCATAAATCAGGGTACTTTAATAAAATAAAATTAAATCAATTCAAAAGTGTTTGTCCTGGCTTGGTCTTCAGCCTGTGTTCTCCTTTGAACACATATCTCACTGGATTTTCTCTGTCATTCTGCTTTTTCCACTTTGGAGAAACCTATGTTCTTCCTTGAACATGTACTTCTTTCTCTCCCTTCACATCTTTTAAGTAATTGCCAATAAAAAACTTTCTTTTTACTTTCTTTTTAAGTTTTTACAATAAAACCTTTTTTTAAAAAGGTTTTTCTTGGCAAGAGAGATATTATAGGGATTGAGGCACTTGTCTAGATTGTGACTCACTCTGGTTTGATCCCAGTCATGCTCAGGAGTCATTCCTGGAGCATAGAGCTAGGAGTAGCCCCTGAGCAATAGCAGGTTTGGTCCCAAAAGCTTGCCCCCACCCCCTCAAAAATAGTTTTGCTTGTTGGACATGGGAAGTTAGCTGAAATACCCTAGCACGTGTTCTATCAAATGCCTAGCACATGTTCTAGGTCCCTCAGCACTACCAGGAGTGGCCCCTATCTCAAAAAGAAATAAGTGAATGAATATACCACTAATATTTCTATTGTAAGGAAATAGAAAGAATTATGGAATTCATATTGAAAGAATTATGATATTATGCTGCTTTCAGACTTGTAGGCATCACCTAAGCTCACATAGCTGACAGTCTTGTCTTTGCTCTGCCTGGGACTTTATATTCTAGTTATTTGGTCTTTAAAAAAGCAGCATGTGACAAAGGTTCAATTTGTCTTAAACCCACAGACTGCTGCCATGATACTGACAACAGTAAACTACAGGGTGTGTGTGTCATTCTCTTTATTTTGTCCCGGAAATGTCTGACAGCTTTGGAGAGATGAAGCCACCCTTTAAGTGCCCATTTGTAGGGTGATATTTGAGAATGTCTCCCCACGGCTTAAGCCACTCACTGCCTTAGCTTCTCCTGTGTCTCTAAAAAAAAAATAATAAAGTACATATTTTCTATTTTTTCCTGTGTTTAAATGTGAAAATATTTACTGTGTGTGAAACATTGTTTTTTTTTTCCATTGCACTGTCACTCTTTAATGATGTTTCAGAGCACTGAAAATGTCACAAAGTTCTAGGGCTTTTATATAGAGAGAGAGAGAGAGAGAGAGAGAGAGAGAGAGAGAGAGAGAGAGAGAGAGAGAGAGAGAGACCCAGAAATAGGCCCTGCCCATATGGTTTCACCCAAAACATCTGTGTATATCCAAGCTAAGGTGAGGCAGAATATGCCTGGTCTTCTAATGATCACAGGAATGTGTAAATCAATGATCCTTATCTTGAAAATGTTACCTTACTAAATCTGTAATTGCCATTTGTTGTGAAGATTGTTATCTGTTACAATGGCGCAGGAGCTTGCAAATGTCCTATGATGTGTGCTTGTACCCTCCACCCCAATATTGTACAAAAGGCTTAGCTGTGTTCAGTAAATTGAGTACTGCTTATCCAGAACTCCCCACTGCCTCTGTGTCGTTCTTTCTCTCTTTCCTTTCTCAGCAGCAGCAGCGGCAAGGCAGAGTTTCTCCCAAGTCCATCCCTCTCCTTTTTCCACAGGGATAAATTCTGGCAAGATCTAGGTCTTCTTCATTTGTGCTAGGGGCTACTGGCCAGAGCCCCGACAGGAGACCTCCCATATGTTTAAGGTAGTTCACTGCAAGCAGTCAGGTTGTACAGAAGTTTTGTTTAAAGTGGTGACGATCCAGATACCATGGACGTTCACTTACTACTGTGCCCTCCACATTACCATCCACTATATGTGTGATTAGCACATCTCCTGCTTATATACAATGCAGACATCAAAGCAAAAGATAAGTGTGGCCCAAACCTCTTATTCTTACTGCAAGAGAAAACAAAGCAGAAATGGTACAATGCTTATTAAAGAGGAATGTACAAAAAGTTTTGCTTTAAAGTGGTGCTGATCCCAGTATCATGTACATGCACGGTTACTCTGCCCCTCCACATTGCTGTCCGTTATAATAGCGTATCATTGGCACATCTCCTGCCACATAGTGCAGACATAAAAGCAGAAGACAAGTGTGGCCGAACACCTCTTATTCCTGCAAGAAAACGAAGTTCGTGGTGAAACTTTATTTAAACACTGCGGTTTACTAGTTGTCCACAATAAAGTTGTTTCAGTGTTCCAACTCCAGTCCCACAACCTTCCCTCCACCAGTATCCCTAGTTTCCTCTCACCCTGCAAGCCTTCCCCTTAGCAGCAGGCATAATTTACTTTATAATTCTTATTAAAACATATATCTCTTGGTGGTGTTGCTAAAGTTACTGTCTGAGGATTTACTAAGTTTTAGATACTGTGAGCCTTCTGTGGTATTGTTTCCATTCAATGTGCTTAGTGGGCCTCTGTGCAACTTTCCCATCTAATTTTCTGTGCTCCTACTGCGCTGTCAGCCTGTGGATGTCGGGTGCCATATGCCTTAGGAGCTTTGGAGCTGGGATGATCAGCTGCTGGCATCTCTCCCAGATCTCTTGTGAAGCTGGACCATTTCTTTGGCAGCAGAGAGAGTTTGAAAATAGATTTTAATTAATATGTATTTTATTGAGATAGCATTAATTTATAAGCATGCAGCAGTTAGTATGTTTTAGAGCCATAGTGGTAACATACCACACCCACCATCAAAGTGACTATGCCTCCCACCACAGTCCACTGGGGACCTTTCAGCCCACTCCCCTCCTTGGTAACCTCAGTTCTGTTATCAGGGTCTAGGGGGTTATTTTCATTAGACAGTATCTGTTTACCAGGCTTCGTTTCACTATATAAGATGTGAATGAGATTACCCAATATTTTTATATGGGTATATTTTATATTTTTCTTTTTTCCTTCTGAATGACTTGGCAGGTCCATGCATCATCTTTTCCTATAACTGAGTACTATTCCACTGAGTATAGAGACATTTTGTTACCCACTTAGCTGTCATTTGGTATTTGGATTGTTTACAAGTTTTGGCTATTGCAAATAGTATTGGAATGAACTTTTTTTTTGGTTTTGTATTTTTTGATAGATGCCTGAATGGACTTGCTGGATTATAGGTAGTTCCATGAAAATTTATTTTATTAATATAATTTTATGCAATTTTTAGATTATAATATTAGTGAATACTATTGATAACTATTCCAAAGCTAAACAAACTTCTGAAAAATAGCTTTGAGAAAAGCTATTCTTATCTGTACAAAAAGACAGTGATAATATTTTTTTAATATATTTTGTAAGAGTTGGGTGAAATAATAAATGTTATACAAGAAAACACTTCTGTGCAGTGGTGAATACCTGACAAAGAACTGACTTTTCTGAGGAAGAAGATTGTGTGTGGGAAACAATTATAAAGTCAAAACACAATTAGTGAACATGAACGCCAAAAAAACAGCTTATAGACAGATTTATAGTCTGATAAAATATGTAGCTGTTAAAAGAACATGTCAACCAACCTGTGACCATTTTAAAACATTAAATTATTACATAATTTCTATTTGGCAGGGGATAAAAATTCTTGGAAGTAAAAGTACAAAAAGGGGGAAAAGAAACCAAAAAGGAAAAAACAAACGAAAAAATTCTTGGAAATAGTGGGCATCGTTAGATGACATTTGAATTGAATGGCAACATTTGACTTAGATGACACTGAATCACATACGAAAAATCAGTTGAACTGGAGTTTGTTGTCATATGACAAATGAAGAAAAGAAGTCAGTCAAGTGACTGGTGCATGTTCCTTTAAGCATTTCTTTAGACCAAGGGAACCAAGCCATACAACTCCGATTCCTGCAGGCATTCTCAGAAGCTGCAGATTCTTCAGGCCAGGAATCTGCCTTTTCTCTCACTGCTAGAGCCTGCAGAATGAATGTGTGCCCTGTTATCATCCAACATCATAGCTACAGAACTTACTGTTCTTGATGGGGTATCGGACGAAACAAGATTCAGGATGAAACTTGGCTTCCTATACTGGGAAATGACTTGTGGCCAGAAGAAGACTATGAGCTTCTCATCCGTGATCTTTTCATCCTGAGTAAACTGATATGTGTTAGGTACTGAAAATGAATTCGAAGATTTACAGCTGAGTTCTCCTTGAGCCTTCTTACCACTGCTGGTCTGCATAAGAGTAATGGCACCACTTTTGTTCTTTTTCTTCTTAATATTACAGTGAAAAGTACTATTCTTAAGGTTATTTTTCAGAGAGATTTTCACCAGTAGGTACCCAACGAAATTGATTCTTTTGTTTTTGTTTCATGCCTCTTAGTGCTCAGGCCTTCGTCCTGGCTCTCTGCTCAGGATAATTCCTGGTAGGGGTTTGGGGACCATATGTGGTTCTGGGGTTTCTATCCATTGCATTATTTCCCTGGCTCCTGAAATTGATTCTTAATTAGATACTATCTTTTTGTTGTTCCTCCCTCTCTTTTATTTCTTTTATTTAATGTTCTGCCTATCACAGTTGGCTCATGCGACCACTTAGCAGTTCATCAATAAATGCTGGATTTATAGATGAGTATGTTACCCGCACGGCAGAGCCTGGCAAGCTACCCGTGTCATACTTGATATGCCAAATGTACCAGTAACAATTATAGACCTCATTCCATGACCTGATGGAATGGTTTGAGGCTCTTTATGTTCCTGGAGGTGCAGGTGCCTTGGGCTCTTTACTTGCACTGAGACAGGACACAGGGAGAAGCTACTGGTGCCCGCCGAAAGCAAATCCATGATGAACCGGAAGACAGTGATACAGTGATACAGTGTTTCTTGTTTGCTTCCTTCTTTCCTCCCTCCCTTTCTTTCTTTGCTTCACACATGGTAGACACCTCCCTCTCTTGAGCTACACCCTATCCCACTTCCACTTTTCATTGTCATGATATACCAGAAATGGGTTCCCTTTACGGTCCCCGTTTTCCTGCTTGCTTATTTATTTGGGGTTCAGGACTTTGGGAACCCTTCCCTGCAGTTTGGTGCTGCTCACACTCCTGCAAGCCAGGATTGCTCGGGCCAATCCTAGCAGTGCTTGGGGACTTCCAGAGCTGCATTTGGCAGTTCCTAGAGGATTAATGGTGTTTCAGTTGGTGGCATTCAAACATGCCCCTTTATCTCGTGGAAAACCACCTCTGAAGCCTCTTCTTTCATATTTTATCTGAATCTAATGGAACAAGTGTCCATGTAGATCTTCCATCCAGACTTTTTCTTTCTAGTGCTTAGGCAAGAGTGCTGTGTAGAAGTAAATAGACCAATGGCCCAGAGAAAGGGTATGACTTGGACTCAGAAGAGTATGGGCTTTTACTGTTGTTTGGGGGAAGGAGCTACTGTTCTGTACTTACCCTCATGGGATCACAGTGACCGTTAAGAAGATTCATTTGGGAACTGGAGAGATATGGCAATGATGCTCTCAGGCCATGGGTAGAATCGGGCTGCTAGACCCCTGGGTGCGGGCCTGAAAGCCTCCATGCACTCACCTAGAAGGGAGTGGAGTTCCCCGAACATTAACAAAGTGCTGGGTCAACAGGAGTTATATTTTTGTTATTCTTAAGAGTTTTTGCTGAAATTGACTCTTTTCTGTTTCAACAGTTAAACTCAGAATTTTACTATGTTTCTTGAGATCCTCTACTCAGTTTGTTCATACCTTATAGTATTTTTATAAAGATAAGAAACTATAGAAAACTTTTGAATAAGTTTTTTTTTTCTTTTT